>LPNX010729741.1:453396-465254 GCA_001517045.1 Pseudotsuga menziesii | reverse complement strand
ACCCCCCCCCCCCCCACACCTTCACACCTTCACATTTCCGCTAACCTTCAACCACCTCCCCAAACCTCCTTGACCTTGCTTGCCCAAACTCCTCCCCACAATTGTTACCCAAACCTCCTCCTAGCCTCCTCCACCTCCTACCCCATTCCCTCACCTCCACTTCCACCTCCATCTTTGACTTCCCCTCCTTCACTACCTCCCCCCCACTCAAGTGCTAGTAACTCAATAGAACATTTTGGTTGCTTAGGTACAATTTAACTCTTCTAGGAGTTTAAAAGTGATAATCCCCGAGATTCAAAGCAAAGAATGTTACTTTTGTTGGAATTTCTCGATTATTGTTGGTAAAATTGTTTTGATCACTTTCTCACTCATAATTTGAAATTTTGGTTAAATATGCATCTATAGTTTCTTTCATGGCTATGTTGGAGGCTTCTTTTAGGAAGCGTGATGGAGAGCTAGAGAATTCTTTTAAAAAGTATGATTGATAACTCTCAATCACTCTTCCTAAAAGAAGCCTCCAACCTAGCATGAAATCGATGCAAGCTATTTTAAAAAGAAAAAACATTCCTTGCCTTGAACTAGGGGGATTATCACATCCAAACTCCTACCAAGGTCACTAAGCTTTATGGACATAGAAACTACCCAATGATGACTCTTTATTAAAAATAAATTGAAATAAAAGCAAAAATAAATCATTTATCATGTCATTCATATATATTAAAACACTAATACTCAATTACATGCAAAAGAAGAATAAAGTATCAAATGTTAACTTGACCTAATAATTTAGGTTGGTAGGGAGAGACTAAGGTTGTGGAGTAATGGCAAAAATACATATAACAGCCATTGCTACAATCGAAAAATAAAGTACCAAATGTTAAGTTGAACTAACAAGGTTGGCAAGGAGAGAATAAGGCTTTGGAATAATGGGAAAAACACATAGAAAAGCCATTGCTACAATCAAACATTGCTCTGCCAATCTAACCCATCTCTCATTTATCCTATTGTACCCAACAAATCCCCAAGGAGCAATATTATGCTATCAACTTTCAAGGGATTTTCTATAACTTACAAGCTCTCCAAGTTCAATGATTGTTCCATTCATAATCGACAAGTCAATTCCAATGACAGTCTTAGATGAGGCAATGCAGGAGCTCATCGAAATCCAACCCTTTGCACAAAGTTGAGGTGGTTTTCAAATGCAATAAAAAAAATTGCATTACCAACCACAAAGTAGCCCATTGTTTCTCAATAGTGCAATTTATCATGGGGAACTCGAGGAATGCACTTCCTGTGTATATCTCCTTCAAAGATATTAATGCAATTATTAAAGCTCATGAGGAAAAATGCACTAATTTATAGACTTCACAAACTAAGAAAAACTTGACTAATAATAATGTAGTAAAGTTTTGTGCAAACTGATGCTTCATATTTAAAAAAAATGTTGGAAGTGGGTCTGGGAGGAATAACCTTGATATAGAGAAGCACCAGGATTTTCTTAAAACCATGGTTTTCAGAACTAAATCTCTCGATCATGAATCTATCTTCAAACCCAAGTTGGTTCAAACTTGAACCTTCATGTTCCTCTATTGGAAAAGAGATTCGTGAGCTCAATTGGAAATTCCTTGGGATGGTTTATTTGGTTTTATAGAAACAAGAGCCTTCATTACTCACAAGTATGCATGAAGTGGGGCTTGAACAAAAGTTACATGACATAATAATCCTAAATTATCGAGACTTGGACAACTACTAGATTATGATAACAGAACATCTAGATACATGTCTTGCTAGGGTATGAAACATCAAACAAAAAAGGCCGAAAAATGTACAACGTGAGCAAACCCCAAGGACAAGAAAACCGAACTCAAAAAACATGCAGCGTCTAAAAAGACAAAAAAAAGAATAACCAACTAGCATTGACGCACCTGAGAGAAGAAAGCAAGTTGTAACCTCAGCTTCGTCTTTATAGGCTGATATCAAGGTTTCAAGAAGTCAAATCTTGTAGAGGGCCTATAAGCACCATACATAAAGACTTGTGTATGGAATAGCATCAAAGAGAGGAATCCTGATCTCTGGCTGAGATCGTCAATCCAAAAGAGGATCCCCATCATCTTCATTTCTTTTGGGTCAAGCTCCTAGTCACTGGTACATGCTGCATCAAAACAGACATCCAATGATCACGATTGAACCCTTGTTTAGAGCTAGCAACAAGGATTACAGATTTGCCTTGGGAATCAACTTGGAAAGCTTTGTTTACCCTGGGATTTAAATAAAGATTGAACCCTTTCTCAGAGCTAGCAAGGATTACAGATATGCCTTCGGAATCAACTTGGAAAGCTTTCAGTGGATATCATATTTGGCTTTTAACGTGTTTCCACTGGAATTTAGTATTTACATTTTTATTGCCAGCACTTCCATTTCATCTTTTATTGTTCATGATGATAACAATGTAACGAGGAAAGATCAAGGGCCAAGTCCTGAAAAATAGGCACGTAGCATATCTGTCAAAGGTCATGAGATGGATTTGTAATCTTGTATATAGTGTGCTAATAAAATACTCCTGTAACTGTGCTAATGAAATATTCCTGTAACTTCAACAAGACCCAACACCAATGTACTTGGTTTCGTCAAAGGTACACATGTATATAAAAAAATTAAAATTAAAAAGCATGCACAATGCTTCACTGAAATTTTGAAGAAGCATACAATGATTAGAAAGACATTGACCAGTGAACTTGATCATTATCATTTGAAAATTAAAAATGACATTAGTAGGTCTCAACTCTTGAGTCTTCAAAAAAATTTAAAAACATGCACATTGTTTCACTGAAATTTCAAAGAAGCATATCCATTGATTAGAAAAACATTGAACAGTGAACTTGATCATTATCATTTAAAAATTGACATTAATAGGTCTCAACTCTCGAATCTTAAGAAGTTCAATTAAATGCCATACTACATTCAGTACATTTCACCATTTCACCGTCTTTTTGTCCACAGCAATAAAACGCCTTCACTACTCAAAATGAAATGGTAAAAATGACGGTGATTTAATGTTTTGAGTGAACGTCTGAGGTAAACGAAGGATTAGAATTTTGGGGTGAGGCTCAACCCTATCATTGTATTTTTTGGAACTTTTTCAAAAGTAAAAACAGAAAGTTTTCGTGAAGAGGAGACCCCTGGAGCACCAAAAATTAGAATTCGGGTACCCATTTTCAGCTGTCATCCCCATTACCTGCTAGGAAGAAGACGAACAGTTCTTCAGTAAAGAAACCTGGTTCATTTGGGTTCATGAGATGAAATCCCCGTCACCAAATCCTGTATGGGAGACTAGAACCTGGAACAGGTTTGAGCACCCTTACCCCAAATGCAGTTACCCGGGCAACTTGCAACACAACATATATATAATTTTGTAAACTCGATTGTTTAGAAACAGGTTCATCTTATTTTTAATATACTAACAACGTTACTAGCAAGACTGAATTTTAATCAAAATTAAAACATATATACCACCCAACACAATCATCAAGAAATGTGTCACCTGTGGATGGAACTTCAATGTCAGTTCTAATATAATAAACTAACAATAAATAAATAATACAAATATAGGGTCAGCCATTAAAGCAAGAAAGTCATATGAGAAAAAAGTAGAAAATTATAAATAGAAGTCCAAATGCAAGTCCAGCCAAAACGGCCATGTGTGCCTAGACGTACTTTATATATTTGATTTGAATAGAAGAACAAGTCTGATACAATATGGATATCTGACAAACAGGCATGGGGATTCAAGAATTTAAAAGAAAACCCTTTGACCACAATAACTTGGTAAGAAATTTAAAAAATATAAACAAGTTATATAATGTAGGTAAAACACAGTGCTAAGTATCAATTGTTAAACAGGAAAACATGTTCAGTTATTTTTTCATACTTAAATAGTTACACAATGAAATTTCCAATTGGTTGGGGGAAATGGTAAAACAATAATCGAACATAACATTTACTAAATAAATGTCGTCAAACAGTCATGCACTAAAAATAGTGATTAAGCATAATGGCGAATTGAAATATTCAGGTGTTGGCCAATGGAGCAAGAAAAACATAGAGGCAAGTTTTGATGAAGCGCAAGACACCTAGAGAATTTCTAGATGGGTTCAGACGTTTCTGAAAAACAAAAGAACTTGTAGAACAAAACAATGTAGCATATTTGGAAATAGACAAATAAAATCAATAAAATAATAAGTGGAAATGGGAAAGGACAAAACATTATATCATATATGCCAATAATACATGAAATTTCCACAAATCAACCTGCCACCTTAATTCCATAAGAAAATATGTTGCTTACTGCACGACAGGATGAAGTATCTAAGAGTCCTGCATACTATAATTTGCCGTGTATTTTATTCCATAAGAGATACACTGCCATTAATGTTTCTGATACACTTCTCTTCCCATGAAATTAAGTGGAGTTAGTGAGATGATCTCTATATGATTGTACACTGTGAGCATTCGAAAACATATCAATCAGATCATATTTCCTTAGCAGATCGTAATCTGAATGACAACTCGAAAAGAAATAGATTATTCCCTTTACAACAAGTCACTAATCCATTTTGTCTCCTCTTACTCCAGACTTTAATATCAAAGTATTCTGATTTGGAAGTCCAGGCCAGAAATGGACAGACACAAGCATTCTGAGGAAAAGACTGATACAAATACATTAAATTCAACAGCTTGGCAGTTGCCTGGAAAGTACTGAGATCGTTTTTTTTATTCTGCATGGACAGACAGTGATTTCAGCGATATACTTAACCATACAGGAACTGCTATATTTAATTCGGTAGAACCAAATTGAGATAAATCAGAACCTGACATGTATTTTATGTAAAATAGACAAACCAAAACAGCTAATCCGGATAGAAGCTTGGGGTTTTGTTGTATGCTGTCTGAGTTGACTATGTATTACATGCTCAAGAAATGATGAATAGCAAGCAACAATTTAAAATAGGGCCCATTGAGACAATGCTTGGTCAAGCACGCGTTCTCTTCGGCTGCTTTCCATTGTCTCTTAACTGCTCGTCCTCGATGCAGATGTATGAAACCTAAGAATTTGTTTTCCCCATCAAGGCCAGCCTATGATTAACTTTAAACATACTCCTCTTCTAAAGATTTAATCTCAAACAACAAGAATAAAGGACAACGGAATTGGCCAGATAGATATACCAAGCTAGAACAGGCCCTTTTAATTAATCTTCCCCAAAAAATCATAGAATCAGATCAATTACTTATCACTGCTTCTGTCCTGAATCTACAGACAGGTACTGAAAGCTCCTCAGTGAATCCTCAGGTGTGCCCTTCATCGATGCATTTCGAATACCAAATATCCTTCTGGGTTCAGATGTAGCTGGTGTTGAACTGCGCTGTGCACTTGAAGAGCGAAGACTCCTGGGAACAAATCTACTTGTTAGCGAGCGGGAGCGTTCACTATTATCAGCTGCTAAAGTTGGTCTGCTTGAAGCAACTGCCCTCCTGGATGAACTCCCGGTTCGTGTGAAGGAGGAACGCCCGCGGTCAGTATCTTGGCCCTATCAATTCACAGAAAGAGATCAGTTCAGCTCTTCATTACATTTTAGGTTATTTCAGCAAACTTAGACAACCTTCTGTTGGTCTTGTTTAGCATTTGAACTTCCAATTGAAATCTTAAACCATGGAAATAAAAAAGTCATAAAAACATATTCCAAATGTTGGGCTGGAAAAAAAGTCATACAAGTTTGAATCTTCCTCAGAAATCTCACTTACTTCTTTTGACGTTGAAGGGATATCCAGACCTAAATTCTTGTTTCTGTATTGATCTGCTGAGACATTATTGTGAATATTACCATTACCCCCATTAGATCTCCGATGAGATCCTTCACCTATTCCAGCCTTCCGCTCACGGCCATCCTGCCCAGCTGCAAAACAAGCAATTTTATAAGAACCATACAAGTTCTCCCAGTACGTGGCATGACGTGGAATCAAAATACTGCATACATCATGTTGCTAGCCACAATATTGGCAAGCATGAAGTTATGAACAATACACACATGTAACATGAGCAATATCTGAATTTGTATTATAATGATATATAGGTCAATGTGGTAGACACTAACCAATAGCCATATAACAAGGCCTTCAAATAGTTCAGTACGAGGCTTAATAGAGTTGTCTATATTTAAATCTTTACTCCAAAGTATGATGAAAAAAAGAAGATTCTGAGGAAGCATGTTTAGTTTATATCTTCCAAGATCTACCCTAAAACTACCTCAATAAGAAACTCAGAAATTATTTATACAGATTCTAGTTGGTAAGGCTATTGACACCAGTGATGGTAATTAAAATTTTAAAGTCGTATGTTCTGTTAATGGGTACAACTGCGGAGGAGGTCTGAACCGTTTTTAAGTATTTTGAACACAGAAACAGAGGGTATCTGGCATGGAAATGCCACTAAAACGTTTCTGTGCCATATCCAGATTTTGGAAAAGCTATAGGAGAAACTAGAAAAGGGGATCCTGCACTTCACCCAAATTTGTGAAGTGTTTCACGAAAATGGAACCATTTTACCTCTGTAACACCACATTAACAGCCAAAGTGGTCAATTAAACATTTAACATAAAATAAAATAAACTAAAAGCAATTCCATAAACACACGAAAGTATTATTAATGTTCAATCTTACCTTCTTATATTATAATTCTTACCTTAACTTGTATATTTCCATTAACTTTACTCTTACCTTAACCTTCATTACACATTTACCTTAAATGATATTATACTTCCATCAACTTAAATTTCAACATTAAAAGTTAAAATGAGACCCTCATTTCATGGTGTTTGGTTGTGGATTCAGCCACCACTAGCCTTAAAACGTAAAACATAGAATTGGTGTGTTTTTCAGCTTTCAGCATACCTAACATCTTTTTCAACATTTCAGTGTTCATGATTTCTGCAAAAGAAACCATACCATAACTACTACACCCCATGAAGCCACATATAGATGTGCAAACACTAGTGATTTGAATTTAGTATGATAATATTTGAATTTTGGAGTATAGAGGCTATTTACTAGTGTTTGGACTTTGGAGTATAGAGGCCAAACACTAGTAAATACTAAATGTGTATCTCATGGAATTTTCCAAAATTTAAAATTCATGGTAATCAACATTGAATTTGTTAGTACCATAATATTGAAGATTGAATATGATGTCTGGAATATTATTTCCAATTTGAAATTTATGGATGGTATTCTGATATTTTTAGGTTTCGTTGTTTCTTTAGTATATGTGGGTGTGTGCATAGAAGAAACCAACTTCTCCATGATTTCCAGATGGACGGCAGATCAATCACCAACCACAGAGATGACTGGGAACCCCAAACAATCTGACAGGAATGGATCCCAAGACCTTCATGGACTCACACACACACACACATATATATATTTGTTTCCCTGCCATATCATATCCATATCCATTTTCCCTCCTCTGCATATTCATTTCTGTACAGCTTAGGTCGTAAGCAAATGAATTGAATGGTCGCTTTGGGTACTGATGATTCTATGACATAATATTTAACAACCAAATCCTAGAAACATTTACAAGGTCCTTTTATCACTCAAGATATGATCCAATGGGTTACCATTATTGAGATGAATGAGCTAATTAAACTTAGTGATCATTGATCAACAGTCTAAGGTTCTTTTCACCTCAAAATTTTGGCCTATCACTTTCAATTCTACCAACTACGATGAAAAAGATCTAGACATAGACCAGATGAGGAAGTGAAAGGCATTTTATGTGGTTATTTCCAGAATTTTTAACTTATTGTTTGCAAGATTTAATTCCTAGAATCTAAGTCACAGGTTCAAATTCGAATTCGAGTTCGGCAACTATTTGATTCGATTCGAATTCAAGTTTCTCATAGAGGTTCGTTTGAGATAAGGTTTAGATTCGAATATATATATATAGTCATTCATTTGTAAATGATGACAACTTTTGGAAACAATAGAATGCTGTAATGTAAGTCCCTCAGGGACAGTTCATGATCACTTTTTATTTAGAGAGATGGATATTTTCCTTTTGGAATATATATATATATAATAAAAAATTACATTAATAAACATATACATTTATTACTATTAAACCATGAAAATAAAATATAAACAATAAATTCTATTACAACATAATTCAACAAACATATACACGTATTACTAGAAACCATGAAAATAAAATATAAATAATAAATCTATTACAACATAGCACATTTGATTTAAACTTTGTATTTAAAGTTTGGAGGATGCCCATAATACCGAGACTCAAGTCTTGACGGCAGCCTACAGATGTGCCTCAAGTTTCAACAGTATCGTGTACAGGCAATGTAGGTATTTCGACCGGAGAGCTGCAACAGCTTCAGCTGAATCGATATCGCTTCAATGGAAGCACTAAATTACGAACTGGCAGTCTGGCACGAGATTTGAAGTTCAGCATCCCGAAATTCAAATCACGAGTACAACTTTGTGATTGTGAGCAGTGAAGGGTCAACTAAATCGTGCCTCGTGAGCAGCAGTGAATCAACTAAATCATAACTTTGATGATGGTTTACTTGCTGAGTGGTGGCACCCTACCCGAATTTTTTCGATTTGTTTTTTAATATCGATTCAAAATTCAGATTCGACTTCAGATAAATTCGTCCTTGGGATTTGACGAATCTGAACGAATTTTTGTTTTTTAGTTTGCGATTCAACGAATTTCAAAGCTCAAGCTTCAAATTCGCTGAATCTTGTGACTTAGCCTAGAATGAACGGGCCTTGACAGAAGGTCTCTACAATATAATAATACTGTTGGTTTATCAAATATCTACTCTCTATACACCTTGAAGGTGTATCTCATTCTCTTCACGTGTCAGCTGACCACCATGAAGGAGACGAGGAATGCGTCTCTCTTAAATTTTAATCACTCAGGGACATCAGCTAACCAACATGAAGGTAACAAGGGATGCATCTCTCTTAATCACTCAGCAACATCACTAGTAGATCAGCCTTTTCAAAATGTTTCTATAAAGTGCACACTGTGAATAACAGGTTAGTTATTTCTGCGAGCATATACTTCACAAGAAGGCCTCATCTAAAGGATGGAAGAATCCTCTGTGATTTCCTTTTTCAACTTAAACCCCTAGTGACTCAATAAGACAACCAAACTCCAAGGAATAAATTTAGAAAAATAAAAAATGGCAAGCAATATATGAACATTTCATTGTGTTCATTATCTGGAATAGTAATGTCTTGTGAAACTACAATATGCAACTTCTACAGTCTTCATTTATCCCACCAAAAGAATTCCATTATATTTTATGATACAAGGTTTTCAAGAAGTGAAAACAGGTGCAATTTAAAAAAATGTATCTTCAAAACGTTACAAAAATAAAAGAAATGACATGTATATGTATTTCTGTTAGAAAAGAACCCATAGGAAGGACTAACATCACCTGAACAGGTTGGGTTAAGATAAAGTTTGATGGTGCTGCAAAAGGAAACCCTGGTAAAGACGGAGCAGGGAGAATAATCAGAGATGATGAAGAAAAAAACTAAGGCCATAATTTCCATGTTCCTGGGAGAAGGTACTAACAATCAATTATCAAGCTGAGATGGAAAGTACCAAAGCAGGGCATCAATCCAGGTTTAGGATTGCACCTCCAACACCTCCAAAAGATAATGATTGAGGTGTATTCTAAATTTATAATATATTTCCTCCTAAAGAGAAGTAATGACCCAACATGGCAGGAACATTGGAATGGATTGGGGAGGCAAGAAAAGTACTTAAGTCCACTTTCAACATACCAGAAGAAAAGTTAGTAAAGTAGCTAATTTGGTAACCAATCTAGCAATCAACAAACTATCTGTGATCCAGATAAACATATTCCCAAATGACCTCAAAGTGGAACGGGAATGGGATGCAGAGATTAAATCCTTATTTCTAATGATGTCTCGGGGGGGTTTCTCTGTGATGGAAACTATTGGGAGCCTCCTTACCTTAGCCTAAGGTTATTGGAAATCAATTGCCAAATTAAATGAAGGTTTACTGAAATAGGATACTAAAGTAGAAAAATGGCAAAGACGTGTAGATTTTATTTATCACGGTTAGGAACTGGTCAATATCATGTTTGTGAAGTGATGTATGCTCTCAGAATGAGAACCTCATTATCTCTAGCATCCTACCCAGTGGAAGCCTGCAATCGATCAATCAATTGAGTCAAGTTATTCTTGACAATAGAGATACAAAGAGTCACCGTAGCTTGCAGATGAGTGATGAAGATCAAGCATCTAGCCTGAAGTGGTGATTTGGGGAAGCTGTTGACATGTCTGGAAATGCAACGAAAGGTGTGTATCAAAGAAAGAGGTAGTTCCACTACCACAACCTGAAGTGGTGGTTTGGAGAAGCTGTCAACATGTCTGCAAATGCAACGAAAGGAGTGTATCAAAGAAAGAGATTGTTCCACTACCCCAAGCTATCAATATGTCTGGAGATACAATAAATGATGTTTGTCAAAGTAGGAAAGGTAGTGGGGCTACCTCAACCATGGGGAGATCAGAAAAAAGGGCTTCACCCGTAGCCAAGCGATTTGAGGAGAGAGGAAAAAGTATTTTTATTAACATATCCAAGAAGCTGGAAAAGAAGTGCTGGACACTGAAAGGGGTTGCTTGTTGAGGATCCAAGGCCATCTTGTCCTAGAAGTATATTTGCAGTGGCTACTGCTACAAAGCAGGAAGTCCACCGGCCACTTGGAGTAGAAGGGATCAGGCAACAAAGAAACCTTAGAAAAACTTGTCAACAGATATGTTAGATAGGGGTTTCAAGTTTCAGGCCCTTAATGTTGAGCAAAGAGACTGAATAAAATTGTGCACGATGTGAGATGATTATTTTATAATAGAAGATAACTTTATGCACATGAATTTTGGACAAAACAACATATCTCCCAAAAAACTAAGAGAGCATGTCTAGATTCTACATTAGTTTAATTAACCCACATGTGCTTTACTTGATAGTCTAAAGTTACATCAAATTACATTAACTTTATCTTCAAACGTAAGTTAACAATGGTCACTATTCCACCATTTCCGATTTACTTAATACTAATAGCCTAAAGTTACATCAAGTTATTAACCAGGTCTAACATTAACTTTCTTACAAACTTAATTTAAAGTTAAGGACCAGTTCATTAACTTTTACAAGAAGCATGTCACGATATTTTACAAATTTGTCCCTTGACAAAGTCTTCGTAAACTTGTTTGTTATGTATCTAAGTATTTAAGAACAAATATTTTAAATATTAAATGTAATATTACTTAGATAATCGTAGGGTCACACCATTCCATTGAAATGGTGTGTTTAGACCTATAAAAGGTATTTTCTTCTATTGTAAAAATCATCATTCAATTATTATTCATTGTGGCTATTTCAAGTTTTGTGGGATTTCGAGTTTCGTGATTTCGAATTCGTTCACTCCAGTTGGTAGCAGAGCAGTGCCGCTCCTCGGCACCTTTCGTCGCCACTCATCTCCTCCCATCCACAGCTTGTCCTCAAGGCCTCCCTTCCATCCACCCACGTCTTCTCCTTCTCCACACAGTCCTTGTCCACCTTCTCCCTCTCCTTCCGCAGCCACACCTCCCTCACGTGCTCTCCAGTTGCGTGCCCACGCAACTTCCCCAATCTTCTTGTGTGCGCCCTCCTGCTGCGCGCCCTCCCCTCATGCCTCCCCTTCCCTCCTGCGCGCTGCCATCGTATCCATCCACGCCTCTGCTCGAAGCCTCCCATCAACCTGTACGCATTA
>LPNX010729741.1:434027-445541 GCA_001517045.1 Pseudotsuga menziesii | reverse complement strand
TGCATGTATTTTCTATTTTTTAATGTTTGCCGACTTTTGCCGATTTTTCCCGATTTTTTCGCCGATGTTACCGAGAAGTTGTAATCAAGACCCTCGCCGATTTTTTGCCGAGGCCAAGTTTTTCAACATTGGAACTTTGACGAGCTTCATGGTGCAAGGTACTTCTCGAAACTAGACTTACGATAAAGATATTATCAAATCAGAGTAAGGCTAGAAGATGTGGCAAAAACAGCCTTCCAGGCCCATGAAGGACATTATGAGTTTATGGTAATGCCTTTTGGGCTAACTAACACACCAGCAACATTTCAAGCAACCATGAATAACTTGTTTCAACCATTCCTGAGGAAGTTTGTACTTGTTTTTATCGATGGCATCCTCATATATAGAAGACATGGAAAGACCATCTCATACATCTAGAACAAGTACTCTCTATGTTAAAAGCAAATCATTTCTACACCAAGATGTCCAAATGCAAGTTCGATAAGGAAGAAGCGAACTATCTTGGTCATGTAATATCTAAAGGAGTCAAGGTGGACCCAGAAAAAATCAAATCAATCATAGAGTGGCCCAAACCCACTAACATCTCCAAGTTATGCGAATTCCTCATGCTAACTGGATATTACAGAAGATTCATCTGAAATTATGTGCACATAACCGTGCCCTTATCCAACCTTCTAAAAAAGAATGCATTACAGTGGAGTTAAGAAGCGGATAAGTGTTTTGAAGCTTTGAAAAGAATTATGTCCTCCACACCTTTACTAGCTACCCTAGACTTCTCCAAACCATTTGTAATAGAATGTGACACTTCAGGTTATGGTTTCGGAGCAGTGCTAATGCAAGATGAGCACCCAATAGCCATTGAGCGCAGAAAATTAAATAAGCGAGAATAATTGAAGTCTACATACGATAAGGAAATGTTGGCCATTATGCAGGCATTAGCAAAGTGGCGACAATACCTCCTAGGGAGCAAATTCATGATCCACACAAACCACAATAGTCATCAACACCTACTTCAACAGAAAACATTGTCCACAGAACAACAAAAGTGGTACAACAGAAAAAATCGTTGCTTTCAACATGGAAATAATACACAAAAAGGGGAAGGAAAATGTAGTCACAGATGCACTGTCCATAAAAGATGAGGATATGACCTCTTACTCCATTACTCCATTTCAGTCGTAATTCCAAGATGGCTAGATGAAATACGAAGCGAATACGCCATGGAACCAAAAACAAGCACTATAATTAGCAATCCCAATCATGATTCCGAGTTTGAATGGAAAAACGATATCCTTTGGTATAAAGGGAAGTTTTATTTAAATGCAAGGGTAAGATAATGAAGCAATCCAATGACTCACCAGCTGCAGGACACGTGGGATTCTTCAAATCTTACTATAATGCAAGAAGGTCATTTTTCTGGAAGGGAATGCAAAAATATATCCAGCAATATGTGGCAAAATGCAACAAATGCCAGAGGAACAAAAGCGAAAATATTTTAACCCCAAGGTTACTTCACCCCCTACACATTCCAAACCAGAAATGGGAAGAGATATCAATGGATTTCATCGATGGGTTACCTCTGTCAGAAGGAAAGGACAAAATCTTTGTAGTGGTTGATCAATTAACCAAATTTACACACTTCATAGCAATAAAAAAAACAGACACAGCAAAACAAATTGTAGATATATTTTGCAAAAATATCTACAAATTTCCCAAGGGTCATTATCACCGACAAAGATAGGAAATTTAAAGAGAAATTTTGGAGGGAATTTTTCAAACAAGTGGGCACATCACTAAATATGAGCTCAGCTTACCACCCCCAAACAGATGGTCAGACTGAAGTCGTACATAAATGCTTAGAAGCCTATCTATGTTATTTCGTAACAGATAAGCAAAACCACTGGTCTAAATGGTTACACCTAGCAGAATGGTGGTACAATTCAACATACCACACCTCCGCAAACATGACCCCTTTCCAAGCTTTATATGGGTATGAACCTCCAAATTGGAAGGAGTTGGTTCTAAATGACACTAATGTTCCAAAAGTAAGGAACCAACTAGAGAAAACTCAAAAAACAATTGAATTACTCAAAACCATATGAGGCAACAAGCAGATCAACGCCGAACAGAGAGAGAATTTGAAGTAGTAAACTGGGTGTTCGTAAGACTCCAACCCTATAAACAAATATCTCTTAAACAAGGAGGAAAAAACAAGTTGGCCCCAAAATTTTATGGACCATACCAGATCACCAAGAAGATTAGTCAAGTTGTGTATGAATTACAGTGTTACAATTACCTGATAAAAGTCGTATCCACAATGTCTTCCATGTATCATGTCTCAAAAAAAAATTGGGGCAACTTCAAACGGTGCAAAGAGTACTTCCTATGTTAGATGACGAAGGAAGTGTCATTTTGGAACCAGCGACGATCATTGCAACCAGAGAAAGAAGATTTCTTTCTCGAACATTCAAGGAATATCTCATTAGGTGGAAAATATTTCCAGATGAAGACGCATCATGAGAGACAGAACAGTTTTGTCAACAATATTCGTCTGTACCCTTGCTTTGAGGACAAAGCGTTGTAAAAGACAGCAGCAATGTTATGTATCTAAGTATTTAAGAACAACTATTTTAAATAGTAAATGTAATATTACTTAGCTAATCATATGGTCACACCATTCCATTGAAATCTAAGTTGCCAGGAAACTTGGGTACGAGGACGAGGAAGCGGACTGGAACTGGGACGGGGACACCAATTTTTGAAACAGGGAACTTGGGTACGTCAAGGGTATATATATATATAAATTAAATCAATTTATTTTTCACTAGTATTCAATTTCAATAATTAACAAGTACAATTAACATGCACATTGCTTCAAAGTTCATAAATCATTGATATAAAGTGCGAATTACATATGAACCTTGAGTATAAATTTAACTATAATTGATGGAGCTTTTGGTTTTTCAAAATGAGAAATATGCACATGCATAGAAACATCTACACAAACATCAACAAAGTAGGTTTTCTATCATTCATGAAGGGCAAAGAATACGGTCTGTGCAACAACATTGGAACAACTTGCACAAAGGATCAATAATTAACACAAACTACGCCAATAAAAATCCAATGACAAGATCCAGAGTCATAAAAGAATAAGGCAATCTTCTAGAAGAAACAATCTAAAAATAGATACCAGGCCCTCCATGCTAGATAGTGCCATATCATTAACTTAAAAGCACAAAATTTTTAAGTCTAAAGACAACCTAAGCTTGTCTTGCCTCTCCTCTGCCTATATCATTTCCTTTGCGCAACAAGCTCTCCTCTCGCAGGATCCAATAAAAGTCAAGACTCAACTTTGCGTTGGGAGAAGTGGATAGGCCTGCAGGGTCTTAAGAGGGTAGGGGAAACCATGCCTACCACGTTCCTCTTCATAAAGGAAATTTTTTTTTATAATTTTCACATAATGGAGTTTCCCTGAAGTCCCCAAAATCGAGGGAGGAAGTCCCCAAAATGAGCAAAGTTTCCTGTTTTTGGGCCAAAAGTACTCGATACTTGGGGACTTCGGCGAGGACTTCAGGGGACGTCGATGAAGTACCCAACCCAGTTTCCAAGACTTGGGGATGGTTTCCGGGACGAGGACATGAACCCAGCCCCTGGGGACGGGTACCCCTACAACATAGATTGAAATGGAACGAGTTGGTCAAACCTATTCTAGGGGTGTGTTAAGACCTATAAAAGCTCTTTTCTGCTATTGTAAAAATCATCATTCAATTATTATTCATTGTGGCTATTTCGAGTTCTGTGGGATTTCAAATTCGTTCACTCCAATGTTAGCTAGCCAATGTGAGAAATGACATACAGCAGTTTGATTTATCTGTTTTGAACTTTTTATTGGATGAAGTGGCGATGTATTTCTATATGCTTTGTAGTTTTTCAGCAGCTTCATTACTCCCTAATTATCACAATACAAGGGGGATGCATCAGTCTATTGGACACATGTAACATCAAGAATCCTCCTATGCCATACTACTTTAAAGTTTACACACAACTCCTAATCATTAAATAAACGTCCTACCAACTCTCTACACAAGGTTTTATCTAACTTTCTAGGGACATCAACTATTGATAGCTTCAAACCTGTTTCAACTGATGTTGTCAATTACTTACAATTTCTCGTCCAGCACCTCTTCAGTAACTCTCTCACATACTTTCCTTGTGAAATAAAAGTGCTCACCTTTTTGCATACCTCAAATCCAAGGCAGCAGGTCCTAAATCTAACATCTCAAATGTTTCTTCCAGATCCTGTTTAATTTCATTAATCACACACAGGCTACTCACTATAATTATGAGACACACATCTACATAAACGACAAGGACAGCAATACCCTAACCACTTTCTTTGATGTACATGTTAGGATCCAACACACTCCTTTGAACGCCACCCATTCTCAAATGCAGGTCAATCTTCAAGTACCATGACCTAGGTTTCAACTGCAAGCTATAGAGCACTTTCACCAGTGTGCAAACCAATTGTTCCTTACCTTTCTCCTCAAAACCCTTCAACTGAGTCATATGCCCCTCGTCGTTGAGGTGTCCATTTAGGAATGCACTCTTCATGGATGATCCAAGCAAATTGTGTCACCAATGCTAGCACCAACTTGCTTGTGATTATTTTTGCAGTTGGTGCAAACATTCATCACAATCAACCCCTCCCCATTGTGTGCATCCCTTCACTACCAGCCTCGCCTTGTCTTCATCTATGGATCCATTTGCCTTTTATTTTGTTGCTAAAAAACATTTGCAACCAATGGGCATCTTACCCTCACGCAACTCAACCAACTTCCAAGTCCAATTCCTCTCCAATGCTTCAAAGTCCACATTCATTCTATTATTCCACTCTTTGCTATTCTTTGTTTCTCACAGAGAACTGGGTTCAGAATAAGAAGAATTCATCAACTCACTCATTGATGAGAATTAGTAGGTGCCAAGTGGCAATGTACTATGCTATACAATAATTGTAACTGCTAATTACTTTTAGCTTTTAGCTTTCTTCTCATCCAAGTTTTCCTTCTTTGGATAACCTTTATTTGGAAAGGCCAAGTGATAAAAGCTTTGCATGTCACCAGTGCATGTACATTCCAACTTGGTACTCTATGTACCTTTATAAATAATTAAAAAAGTCTACAACGTGCACAGCTCTAGCAGTGTTCTCTCATACTTGCTCTCTCTCTTTCTGGTGTTTCTTGCAGGAGTATCTTTCTTCCATTGTTTCTATTGTGTGCAAATCATCTAGAGACAAAACCTTGCATGGGGGAGATGGTGACAATAGCATGTTTCTTATGAAGTTAAAAGGCAAAGACAATGCCTAGAAAGAGTTTCCAACTTTCCATATACATGTCAACAACATAAAAGAAGGCATGGTATCTACATACTTCTAACAAAATTTTACCTTCTGTGATAGAAAGTATTAAGCAGAATTTCCAGGTTGATTTTAAGGAAAAGGGGTGGCAAATATGAACGAAGTGGTCGAAAGCCATAAAAAGCATTTGAGAGTCTTTGGATGCAAAGCCTTTGTGCTTGCTCTTAAAGAACAGTGGAAACATTGGAGAACAAAGGTAGGAAGTGAATCACTGTTGGCTATAGCGACTTGTCACTAGTGTATAAGTTTGATAAGAAGCAGCTTGTCATGGGGATTATTTTTGTGCACCGTGCAAATGCAACAGCAAAGGATATGAGCAACAAGGATGAAAATGGTACCAAGCTTCTGTTAGAATCTTCAGAGGTTGTTGTAGGAAATCTAGCGGTCAACTACAATAGAGAAAAAGGAGTCCTGGAAGAAAAGAAGCAATATGAGAAAATGCAACAAGAATTGAGGCTTCAAACCCAAGAGAATTTTAACAAAGTTGCAGCATAAACAAGTAAAATTTTGTTGATTTTGCTCTCACGATAGATAAGAATCAATAGTTGCCAGATGGCAATGTACTATATTATATGTTTGAAATTTCTAATTGTAATGTAATGGCTTTTAGCTTTTGCAACAGTGAAAAATGGCTAGGTGCATGCTAAAGAAAAGAGTCTTGCCCAATGTTTTTTGGGTGCAAGAAGTCAATATGACAATCTATGTATTAAATAGATCACCCAAGTAAAGCAATCAAAAGGAAGACTCTGGAAGAGGTGTGGTCATGTCAGAAACTTAATATTCAATATTTGACAATTTTTTGATGCAAAGCATCTTGTGCTTGTTCTTAGGGAAAATAGGAAAATGTTGGACGACAAATGTAGAAAGTGCATTACTGTTAGCTACAGCGAGTTGTCAAAAAGTGTAAGTTATATTATCCTGTTGATAAGAAGCTGCTTTTGAATAGGGATGCTCTGATGAACTTGCAGATGCAGCAACAGAGGAGATGGGAACAAGGACAACAATGGCACTGAGCTACAGTTAGAATCTTCAAAGTTGTTGCACCTATTGGAGAGAGAGGAGTGGTGGAAGAAAAAAAGCAAGATGAGAAAATGTAAAACATGGTCATCTTCGCATGATCTAAACCTTGAATTGCTCTGATACCATGTTAAGCAAAGAGATTGAAGAAAATTGTGCATGATGTGAGATGATTATTTCATTATAGAAGATAGCTTTATGTGCATGGCTTTTGGACATCATGGCATGACACCCAAAAGTATGAGAGCATTTATTTACTCATAATTAACTTAATTAACTCATGTGTTTTTATGTTCCATAGCTCTACCAGGGTCAGGATGATTCCGAAAAGCAGGAATAGTGCATATTCCAATTATTAAGCCTGGATTTAGCACGCAAAAATTTTGTAGGTGTATACCCACTCAGTAACGAAACCACCTCTACTAATAGAGTAGAAAAGCATCGAACTTGAAGTTACTCAAATTGAACATCAATCCCTCTTCTTCAAGATCCACAACTAACCCAACATTGGGTTGTATAGGCACTCCGTTATTGAGTCAGATGAAGTGAAAAGGCAGGTTCAGGAATTGCTTGACCAAGGAGTGATTAGACCAAGTGTATTTCCTGCTGGTCTGCTGAACTATAGTCGTTCATTAGTCTAAAGATGCATTTATAATTTTATTATATAACTAGGCCTAACACTAACTTTATTTACAAACTTAACATTGGCCATTATCTTATCACTTGGCATGGTCATGGTTGACTGTTGCTTAGGCATTACAGACAGCACAACCTTGATAGAATAGGCAGCAAGGAGGATGTAAGGTAAAGTGGATATGTGGAACAAGATAATCTACAAATCAATATACATTAAAGAAGAGGACATGATCCCTCCAACAATTGGCCTGAGCTACTAATGACTACAGATCTTATGGTCTTATGTCTATTTATGTGTATTTTTAAGTATAGCCCTTCTCTCTTCAGAGGGGAGGACAAGATGGTCTACAAACTAGTATACATAAAAGAAGAGGACATGGTCCCTCCAACAATTGGGCCAACCTCCTAATGACAACAAATCTTATGGTCTTATGTCTATTTCTGCTTTTTGTTTTAGATAGCGTTTTTCTCTTCAATCCATCAGCATTTCTATTGAGTGCCTCTCTTCCTTCAAATACTTTACGGACACTCCTGTTCACCTACTTCCCCCCATAGGGAAGAAAAATACAGCAATTAAGAATGACATAAAGGGACAATGGATTTGACTCACTGGGTCTTGGCCCCAAGGTGTCCTTCTATTACCAGCAATTTAGAGCAATTACAAAACGGCCTCATTGTCCACCCATACATGACTTCAAGATTCCGTTCAAGTTTCAACCAATTGAGTGTTTGTTTTCATCGTTTACACTTTAAAGGTCAAGTCAAATCAGCACACACTGCAAATGGGGAAGATATGTCAGTTGCGCCATACTGAAGAGATTGAAACTTAGGAACGCTTTGCCTTTAGGCATCCCATATGTTATGAGATCTATGGGAGATATCATGGCATGTCCCCTGATTCTCAAGGGTATTTTGCACATTCTTCCGCTATTGTGATCAAAGATGTCTAGCTTATACATATGCAAAATAATCACCAACAAACAATAGACATGTGGAACCTTCCCTAATCAAAAACCACCAGGCTCATAATAATCTCCTTCTTTTGACCTATCTCAATGACAAGAGGCACTAACTATAGTGCAGATTTCCTAGCGATGAAGATAAATGACATCAAATCTACAAGTCACCTAATTGGTAGATGTATCACCTCCTATCTCGATGACGAGGCACTAAGTATAGTGCAGATTCCTAGCGTTAAAGATGAATGACATCAAATCTATAAGGCACCTAGTTGGTAGATATATCTCCATGAGCTCACAATGCCATACTTGCCCCTTGTGTGGTGCTTCCCCATGTTATCATGCAAATTTGCACCAGCAGACCTTCCTAATAATTATAGGCAATCTAGCCCTATCACCACTAGAACCCCCTATCTCCGCCTTGGTGGCATTCCAATCTCATGGGGCTGTCCCTAAAAGGTGTATGCTTCCATCTAACCAATAAATCTACACAAAGTCCAAGATGATCAACACACAAAAGAGCCACTCTTGATTTTTTCATGAGCAATCAAGGGTGTGGCAAGGGTAAGTTTCAGATAATAATTTTAGGTGGTTAAGATCATGTTCTAACCACGAAGATAATGGAAATGAATGTGCACCTTGTTACCAACCATATAGCACAGAAGATGACAAAGACCTAGGGACCCTCAATTCCATGATCCAACTCAAGCGTTCTTCCAATCCTTGTTTTTTATCTTGTACATCTCTTTTTCCCATGGTCAAAAATTAAGATTGTAAAATGACATATCCTATTATATGTGTAAAAGATCTAGCCCAAATGGGTCACCTGTCTTAGTATTGCTCTGGAGTGTTTTTTTTCACCTCGATAAACATAGATCCTAGTGATTTGAGTTTGTCTAGGTTTTTTCACTCGATCCTCCAAAGCCAAGAGTATGTACTAATGCATCTACCCCATAATGGTGTCTGAGTCCTTAGTTTTGATGTCATGCATTAGTGTGTCAGCATATTTTTCCTTATAAAGTGTCTTTTTTAATCCCTACGGGAAGTAAATACGTAATAATTTTGTAGTATGTGGTCAAGAAGGGTGTCAAACACCTTAATACACCTCTAAAATCCCCTTTAGATACACATGTGAAACCTAACATACTGTTGCTGGGCGAATTTCCATAATTTATGGTGTGTGTGACCATTTCCTTGATTTAAGGAAAAGGAATATTCCTTTTAGGGGCCACACTATCCTAGAGCTCCAGTTAACTACAAGAGCATTGCATGTCAATTCATTCAAGTGCAGTCGACTCCTTATCTCCCATAGTTCACTCTAGAAGTGGCACATGAGGGCCTACTCAGTCCTAGTCCACTCTAGAGATGGCATTAAGTATCCTAGAGGCAACGCATGAGGGCCTAGTGAGATCCAGTCAAACCCTAGACTTGGTGCACTCCCTGTTGCATGCATGAGACACATAAGAGAGACACATTCTCTCCATTCTTGTTATAAAAGCAGTGTTACACGGGGACTCGCCCCCAGGGTCGGGGGGGCGCCCCCCTCGCTCCCTGCGCCCTGGGGGCTCCTAGGGAAACGTTTCCCAGCGTCCCCAAAATCAGGAAACTCTCGGAAACGCACAAGGGGGCGCGTCCCCTGTTATGTAGCGCACTCCGATGAAGGGGGGCTCCCAGACGCCCCCACGCCCCCTCCTGAAACTGGGGGGCTCCCAGACGCCCCCCCCCAACCCTTTAGTAGTTTACATGGGATGAATCATTGAACTTTTATTGCTGGGATTTAATAATTTATAATATTATTTTTTATGAAGACTTGAACGCCCCCGAGCCCCCCCCCCCCCCGAATTTCGCTAAAATTTGGGGTAGTCTCCACACGTCCCCAATGTGCGTTTCCCCGCTCCCGCGTCCCGGAAACTTGGGGGAACATTGTATAAAAGCAAGCATGCCCCTCTCAATACTTTGGAAGTTGATACTCAAAGCATTGGAATAAAGCATGTCTTAAGAGGTCATCTCGATCTCCACTCATTATTGTGTGGTATATTTTCTTCAATGTCTTAATTATGATTTAATCCACAATTCATATATAATTGCTGTGCTAATTCTTGCAGCTTGATTTGGTCATTGAAGGGGTATTTGTTAAAATTTTACCTTGGAAGGTGTCTCAGCCTAGGCAAAGGTGTCTTGCAGGCTGGGACCCACTACTTTGCCCAAGTCTGGAAAATTTAAAATTTACCTAGGTTAGAACATTAGTGAAAATTGATTTTTTCTTTAATGTGATTTTTGTCCTAAGTTAAGTTGACAATATTAGTGTCAACTTTTATATCATAGTCGTTGATCTGGAGACTAAAGACTTGATCTAAAACGTTGCTCTCATTGTTGGAAATATACCTAGAGCAAAAAGGACAAGGTAGGTGCATCATTGACACCAAGGAAAGAGAGTCCGATTAGCAGGAGAGTGTGGAAGCTGAACAGAGTCATCTGAGCGACTTACTCATCAATTTAACCTCCAACCAGGACAAAATCCACTGCAACAGATAGAGGGTAAACTTGGAAAAATCGTGGGGGCGATTTTTGTCTATTGGAGGGGAGCCATACAGGCATTACAGCCTGTGTTTTTCTCCTTATAGACAAACAACAACGGGTTTACCTTACTTTTTGAGACCATACAGCCTATTTCTCCTAGGTTGTAAAGCATGGGGCTGCCTGGGGAAGTTTCAAACTGAGCTGGATCGATTTGGTGTGCCCACGAACTTCCTGGGTGAAGAAAAATCGCTGTAAAGTTTCTTGTAGCATTTCCATGTAGAAAATTGACAAAAAATCAGACCTTGTCAAACACTTAGCATCACCCAGATTTCAATCTCAAACTGTCATTAATTAATGAATACTTCACGTGCACTTTAACCAACAACCATGAAGCTGAAACATTGAAACTAAGTCTGTTTGCAGTGGAAAAAAGACATATAACAGCAGACTGATAAACCATTTGAATAGCAGAATTTTGGTCAACTAGACCTGGAAAAATCCCCTCTGGGAAAAACCGATCCAAGAGTATTTTATTCAGCATTTTCAGGCAAAAAATAATTAGTTTACAGCAGCATTTAGCCAGCAGTAAGTGACTGTACCAGCACCTCGTTTTGTGTGCAGCGCCTCAAAAAACCTGCCCAAACAGCAATACAGTATGTACAGCCTCCACCACAGCAGCACCTCCTCGAAAACTGTGCCCAAAACCTCGTTTTGTTTGCCCAGCAATCCGTACAGCCTGTATGTCCTTCCTCGATTTACGTGCAGCAAAACAGCACCTCAGAAAATGTGCCAACAGAACAGTACAGCCCAGCAAATCTGTACAGTACATCCCAACAGTAAATGCTTCTTGGGAAGTGTGCCTCTCCTTGAGATTCGTGCCCTCTCCTTGAGAAATTTGCTCCCTCCGAAAATCAAACTTGCCAAATGCTCACTCTTGGAAAATGGTTTCCTTGTCTTGCACAC
>LPNX010729741.1:418566-430543 GCA_001517045.1 Pseudotsuga menziesii | reverse complement strand
CTCTGTGCTTGCCCCCAAGGTCACACTTCTCCCACTTTCTCAAGTGAGGAGACAGCTTTCGGAAGATTTTTGCTGCTGGTGTGCAATCGGCGGACAACACACACTACCCTAGGCTCTCTCTTATAACAAGAAAGTGACTTTTCACCTTCCCCAATCCCTAAATCCCAAGGCCAAGATTTAATCTTGCCTTTACATTATCAACGGTTGAAATACTTTCCCTCCAAAATCGGCTCCATTTAATTTTTAATAAGGACACTGTTAACTTTATGAAATATGTGCACTTTATTTCATAAAGAGTTTATAAAAATAAAACAAGGGAAACTTTATAAAAAGTCAAATTACACAAGAGTCACTTTCAAAACAACTTTATAAAACACCATTACAAAGTCAAGTAGCCTAGCTAGTGCATGGTCACTTCCGCATACAAGACAACCATGCAGAGTGCCTCCAGAGCTAAAATAGCTAACATTCCAGATCTGCTAAACCAAAAAACTCTCAAAAATTTTGATGGTTTTCCCCATTTGGGGTTTCCGGGGGAACATTGTTTATGTGTTTGGTTCTTTGATTTTTCGTTGTGCATTAGATGTTAAGAAGACTCTGCTGTGTTTTATTTTAAGATTATCAGCATTTAAAGTTTTTAATTATCTGAGAGTGGTCTTTGAAAAATATTACCAGTAGTTGAGTCTAGGCAGATTAACAGTATTACCACCCAATTTATTAGGATTCGTTCTAGACATATGCTTGAATAGATCTTAATGTTAGTGAGCTTGAAAGGTAGTTAATTTTAGTCTTATTATCGATTTGGATATTTCTATATTAGCATTTTTCATGTAAACTGCACCGCCAAGTTACAAGAAGAGGAGATCTATTCTCCTTGCATGGTTAAATTGTTCCATGTTATCTCAAGGTTTCGAGAAGATCAAAGCAATCCTCGAGTAAACTCTCCTCTCTCAAACACATCCAAATCAAGGGCCCCAGTGCTTGACGCTTGGTGACTCAATTGCCTATTTCTTTGCACCTTTTTCTTCTCCACCAACCCTCCACTACTTCAAAAAAGGAAAAATTACCTTATCGCTTTATGGGTTTTGCCTATTTCTTTGCACCTTTCTCTTCTCCACCAACCCTCCACTACTTCAAAAAAGGAAAAATTACCTTATCACTTTATGGGTTTTGTATAAAACCTATGTTGCAGGGGTACCCGTCCCCAGGGGTAGGGTTCGCGTCCCCGTCCTGGGTACTGTCCCGAAGTCTCGAAAACCAGGTCGGGTACTTCATATACGTCCCCTGAAGTCCCTGCCGAAGTCCCCACGTATCGGGTACCTTTGGCCCAAAAACAGGAAACTTTGCTCATTTTGGGGACTTCGTCCCCTGATTTTGGGAACTTCAAGGAAACTCCAGTATGTGAAAATTAAAATATATATATATATATTTTTATAAAAACAATTACCTTTACGAAGAGAGACGGGATAGGCGTGGGTCCCCCTACTTTCTTAAGACCCCATGGGCTTGTCCACTTCTCCCAACGCAAAGTTGAGTCTTGACTTTTATTGGAGCCCGCAAGTGGAGAGCTTGCCGCACAAAGGAGAGGATACATGCAGAGGAGAGGCAAGACCAGCTTAGGTTGTCTTCGACTTACAAGGTTTGTGCTTTTAAGTTAATGACATGGCACTATCTAGCTTGGAAGGGTTGGTTTCTATTCTTAGACTGTTTCTTCTAGAATATTGCCTTATTCTTTTATCACTCTAGATCTTGTCATTTGATTTTCCTTGGCATAGTTTGTGTTTATTGTTGATCCTTTGTGCAAGTTGTTCCAATGTTGTTGCACAGACCGTATTCTTTGTCCTTCATGAATAATAGAAAACCTACTTTGTTGATGTTTGTGCAGACGGTTCTATGCATGTGCATATTTCCAATTTTGAAAAACCAAAAGCTCCATCAACTATTGTCATGTTTATACTTAAGGTTCACGTGTAGTTCCCACTTTATATCAATTATTTATGAACTTTGAAGCAATGTGCATGTTAATTGTACTTGTTACTTATTGAAATTGAATACTAGTAAAAAACAAATTGATTTAATTTTTTATTTTATATATATATATATATTCAGTACCCCTGACATACCCAAGTCCCCTGTTTCACAAAGGGGCGTCCCCATCGCCGCCCCCATCCCCGTGCCCGTACCCAAGTTCCTAGCAACATAGTATAAAACTACATGTGCTATAAAGATAAATCGTTCTCAGAGGTTATGGTTGCATATAGTATGCTTTAAAAATAAATATTATTTTATAGATTGAATGCAAAGATCTACCAAAAAGCATTGAAAAGATTCATACCAGTAGATCTCTTAGTATGAATTTGAAGCTTGCATGTCATTGGTCATCTCTTATAGCTTCCCTATCGTCATTTTTGGTGAATTTAGATCGCTATCCGTTGCCTCGCCAGTTCAAAAACAGCATGTTACAACACGTACATCTCTGTATATTTGTGATACTAACCCCCTAACCATTGGTTTTAGTCTGACATTAACTGTGCAGGTCAAGACCCCTTTTCAGAGCAGCAAGGAGGCAATCTTCCTAAGCTTGTTTTCGCTTTCCCAAAGAGATTTATTGCAGGTTTTGGACAGCTTGCAGACAGTCCAAAGAGGCAGCCCTCAAGGATCAACATTGTTCCCTAAAGTTTTGCAGTCAATCAACACACCTTCCAAGGCAACGTTTCTATTTTTTAATACTATTTTCAATCATTTACTAAGGCTTGACTGTTGGCTGTCATAGACCAGCAGTAAGCGCTTCTTAAAGCTGTCCCATTTATTTGCAAGAGTGGCCCAGGCCACCATTCCTCCACCCCCTAACTTGCTCTTCATTTTTTTTAGTTAGTTAGTGTTAGAAAGTGGCAACAAGGAAGGTCTTCTATCATTGCACGTGTCCTTGCATGCTATAAGACATAAGGCAAGAAGCCAAATGTATTAATGTGATTTTCCAAAGTTTAGACTTAGGAAAAGTACATTAAGTGATCTAATTATTAACTGACTTAATGGAGTCACTTTTATAAAGTTCAAGTGAAAATAATTTAAGTGATGGCTAATCTAATCTTGGCCATTGATCTCACCTAAGGATCTCATCCATTGATCCATAGTGAGGGTTAGGGTTTTCGCTTGGCCATTGAGTTAAAAGGAGATTTGGTGGAGAGGACACATACACAAAAAAACAAAGTTAGAGGAAGAAGTTTGTAGAGAAGACAGAGGAGCATTCATCCGGAGGATTCGCAGACTGATCAGGAAGAGCACAAGGTCATACAAATTCGCTGAGAGGGAGGTCGTACACATCTGGCAGAGGCTGTACAACAGTCGTACGGATTCTGTACAGCTGACGCAAGACCGTACGAATTTCGTACTGCTGACACAAAGGGGTTGTACAGCTGAGTAGAAGGCCATACTGACTTGTGGGGTTTTCTTAGTAATGTGCATAGGTTCGATTTTGCTAGGTTGGGTAAATCGATCTACTAGATTGTATTTGTTCTATATCTTCATAATAAAAATTATTATCTAACTTTTGCACTGGTTTTTCCATCTTGGGTTTTTCCAGGGGTTTCCATACCCAAAAATATTGTGTCTCTATTGGTGTGATTATTGTTATCTGTTTCTCAGTATTTATTTTCCATTGCATTACTTGTGAAGAAACTCATGTGTGATTATCAGTAATAATTAAAAATATATTGTGTAGCTCAAGACTGAGTTTTAAGGAAATTCACGTGGTATCAGAGCTTTGTTGAGCTACATCCGAGAAACAACAGCAGTATTGATATATCGAGGGCAGATCTATTGAAGACACAAAACTAGAGTTTCAAATCTAGGGTTTGACCAATACACTTCACTATGGTCGTACAATTGAGAGTCGAGGATAGACTCCAAGGGGCTCAGAACTTTCCTACTTGGAAAGAAAGGATCATGAGAATCCTGGATGTTAGTGATGCAAAGGAGCACATTGACTCCACGAAGGTTGCGCCCACAGATCCAGCAAAGTTGGCAAGGTGGAAGAAGTTAAATTCCAGAGTTATGTTGAACATCTTGGATGGGTTGAAGGATCACATAGTCCCTCACCTTTCCAGGAAGAAGACCGCATTGGAAATGTGGAAGGCTTTGGAAAGTCTTACCAGAGCAAGAACGAAAAACCAAAATATGGTGTTGCGAGAGAGGTTATGTAGTACCAAGATGACCAAAGGTGAAGGAGTGGTGCCTTATTTCACAAGGCTCACATAGATCAGAGATGAGCTTGGATCGGTTAGCTCTATGACTGAGGATGAGGAGCTAGTTCGGATAGCACTCAATGGCTTTTCTAAGCCATGGGACACCTTTGTCAAAGGTGTGGTGGCTAGGGAGAAGCTCCTTGACTAGCAGAGATTGTGGGATGACTTTATGTAGGAAGAGACCCGTATGGGTCAAGGTTCAGGTTCATCCAACAGTGCCTCACAGATTGTGGATGAAGAAGCTCTAGCCCTAGCAGGGAAGAGCAACGGTATGGCAAAGAAGAAGAAGGGTGTTAAGAAGAACATTGGCATGTCCAAGGTCAAATGTTTTATCTTCCACAAGCCAGGACTCTTTGCCTCCCAGTGCCCAGACAGGAAAAAGAAAAACAATACCCAGATGGCAGGTTCTGCAGAGGTGGAGGAGTTCAACAAAAACTTCGACGAGGACTTTTGTATGATAGCTTGCATGGCAAGCACCACCGGCAGCAGTATCTCGTACATCAACCGCATCTTCTCATATAACAAAACAAAGAAGGTTCTTCAAGACCTTGCAGAAGGGTGGATTAAATTTCCACATTGAGTTGGGTGATGATGTGCAGTATCAGGCGCAAGGAGTTGGTACTGTTTAATTTAAGAGGGAGTCTGGCAAATCCCTCAGTTTTGCTAACGTATTGTATGTCTCGAGGTTGACCAAGAACCTCATATATGTTTTCACCCTGGAGGACAAGGGCTTTCAGGTGAAGTTCTGAGATCGAAGGGTGTATATCAGGCCCAAGGGGTAGATATACACCCTCCGATGAGGAAAAAGAACAACAATAGCCAGATAGCAGGTTCTGCAGAGGTTGAGGAGTTCAACAAAAACTTCGACGAGGACTATTGTATGACAACTTGCATGGCAAGCACCACAGGCAGCAGTATCTCGTACATCAATAGTGAGCATCTTCTCATATAATAGAACAAAGAAGGTTCTTCAAGAGCTTGCAGGAGGGTGGATTAAATCTCCACATTGAGCTGGGTGATGATGCGCAGTATC
The DNA here is from genome assembly GCA_001517045.1 of Pseudotsuga menziesii. Taxonomy (NCBI): domain Eukaryota; kingdom Viridiplantae; phylum Streptophyta; class Pinopsida; order Pinales; family Pinaceae; genus Pseudotsuga; species Pseudotsuga menziesii. Next base: position 425,266 of record LPNX010729741.1, on the reverse strand, counting down.
AGGCGCAGGGACTTGGTACTGTTTAATTTAAGAGGGAGTCTGGCAAATCCCTCAATTTTGTTAACGTATTGTATGTTCTGAGGTTGACCAAGAACCTCATATCCGTTTCCACCCTGGAGGACAAGGGCTTTCAGGTGAACTTCTGAGATCGGGGGGGGTATATCAGGCCCAAGGGGTACATATACACCCTCCGACGAGGAAAAAGAGGAACAATACCCAGATGGCAAGTTCTGCAGAGGTTGAGGAGTTCAACAAAAACTTCGACAAGGACTTTTGTATGATGGCTTGCATGGCAAGCACCACAGGCAGCAGTATCTCGTACATCAACAGTGAGCATCTTCTCATATAATAGAACAAAGAAGGTTCTTCAAGAGCTTGCAGGAGGGTGGATTAAATCTCCACATTGAGTTGGGTGATGATGCACAGTATCGGGCGCAGGGAGTTGGTACTATTTAATTTAAGAGGGAGTCTGGCAAATCCCTCAGTTTTGCTAACGTATTGTATGTTCCGAGGTTGACCAAGAACCTCATATCCGTTTCCACCCTGGAGGACAAGGGCTTTCAGGTGAACTTTTGAGATCGGAGGGTGTATATCAGGCCCAAGGGGTAGATATACACCCTCCGACGAGGAAAAAGAAGATCAATACCCAAATGGCAGGTTCTACAGAGGTTGAGGAGTTCAACAAAAACTTCGACGAGGACTTTTGTATGATAGCTTGCATGGCAAGCACCACAGGCAGCAGTATCTCGTACATCAACAGTAAGCATCTTCTCATATAACAAAACAAAGAAGGTTCTTCAAGAGCTTGCAGGAGGGTGGATTAAATCTCCACATTGAGTTGGGTGATGATGTGCATTATCAGGCGCAGGGAGTTGGTACTGTTTAATTTAAGAGGGAGTCTGGCAAATCCCTCAGTTTTGCTAACGTATTGTATGTTCTGAGGCTGACCAAGAACCTCATATCCGTTTCCACCCTGGAGGACAAGGGCTTTTAGGTGAAGTTCTGAGATCAAAGGGTGTATATCAGGCCCAAGGGGTAGATATACACCCTCCGACGAGGAAAAAAAAGAACAATACCCAAATGGCAGGTTCTGCGGAGGTGGAGGAGTTCAACAAAAACTTCGATGAGGACTTTTGTATTATAGCTTGCATGGCAAGCACCACAGGCAGTTGGTATCCGTTTCCACTCTGGAGAACAAGGGCTTTCAAGTGAAGTTCTGAGATCAGAGGGTGTATATCAGGCCCAAGGGGTGGATAGGAGTTTGGACCAGGTGATTGGGATCCGAAGCGGGAAGGTGTACAGACTACACTTCAAGTTTGCAAAGGCTCTAGTCAACGGCAACAGCAGTCAAGGTGAGTTGTGGCATAGGAGGATGGCACACATATGCCATGCAACACTGAGGCATTTCAGACATGCAATCATTGGAGTTCCTCAGGTACAACAGGAGAAGCATAACCACTACAAGGGTTTTGCGTTGCGGAAGAACATTAAGAAACCTTTCCCATAGAGTGAGCAAAAGTTTAAGGGGACCTTGGACTTGGTGCGTTCGGATGTTTGCGGACCCATGAGTGTCCAATCGTTCAATGACTACAGTTATTGTGTCACTCTCATTGATAACAATTCTAGGAAGACTTGGATCTATTTCAGAGGTCTTCGAGCGGTTTCGGGAGTTCAAGACTCTCGTGGAAAACCAAACAGGAAGGAAGATTCGAGTATTAAGGACGGACAACAGAGGTGAGTACACCTCCAATGAGTTCGTGGAGTAATGTTCATCGAAGAGTATTAAGAAGGAGCACACAGATCCTCATACCCCGCAGTAGAATGGAGTGGCAAAGAGAAAGAACGAGACATTGGTAGGAGCAGCCAAGGCCATGCTATTTGATCAGGGATTGCCACTACTCCTATGGGTCGAGGCATACAAAACCGTAGTTTACATTCAAAACAAGTGTCCCCACACAGCTTTGGGGACGAAGACACTCGAGGAGGTCTTCACAGGCACTAGACCAGATGTGAGCCATTTACGCATATTTGGGAGTGTCTGCTATTGTCATGTCCATGCTAACAGTAGGAAGAAGTTGGACCCTTCTGGAGAGAAGGGGTTACTTGTTGGTTACAAAGAGACTTCTAAGACATACAAAGTATATATTCTAGCTTGCAAGAGGATCATTGTGAGCAAGGATGTCTAGTTTGATGGGGAAAGAGCCTTACAAAGATCTATCGACTTACTAGCACAAGAGCAGCTTGCACAAGACTCGAGGGTCAAGCTGGAGGAGCCACAGGTTCAGACACAGGATACAGGTTCTAGTATTCAGAGGGAGCCAAGTGGACAAGATCCTTCGATCATTGACTTGGAGGATGAGCCGCAATAGGAGGATGATATCCAGCAGCCACAGCAGGTAGACAGTAAGCCACATCCTTAGTGGTTTACGTCCACAGTTCAAGATTCCAATCAAGTGACTCTTCCACAAAGCTCCGTGAGTCAAAGCAAACCACCAAATAAAGTTAGCTATATGGCACTAATGACGAAGTTGATTAACTCTGAACCTTCCAGCTTCGAGGAGGGAGCACAACCTAATGTGTGGCAGGAGGCTATGGTTGAGGACTATGATTCAATCATAAAAACCAGGTTTGGGAGGTTGAAACGACAAAATCGTTCTTACACAAATACCCAGTGCAGATAACGCAGATAATCCATGAAAGGAAAACTAATGTAATATAAGATTGATAAGATAAGTAATGATATTACAATGAGAATGACGTTTGTATAAATACCCATATTGGGTGCCTTTTCGTAAAGAGGCATAACCTTTCATCAAGGTGCCTCTTCATTAATTATTAGTTCAACATAATTATTAATGTTTATTAATGATCATATTCAAGAGTGGCGTAGACGGAAGAGCTTGATTAAAGCCTTTATACCACCAGAGTTTCTTCTAGAATGGTTCCTCAAGTTGTTGTTACCCTATTTCGCGAAAGAAGTTTCCACATCCGGAGTGCAAAATGAGGACCAAGCTATTTTTAGGGCCCAACAGTTGGACTTGATTTATGCTCAGTCTGGGCTCCTTTATGAGATCATACCGAATGCTCCGCGTTCCAATTTCAACCCCAAGTTTAAACCTGGGCCACATGCCGATGGTATTGTTGGCTCCGCAAGTACCAAACCTGCAGACTCAATTACGAAATAAGTGAGCCTGTTATCGCTTAACCAGCCTACGTCGGGACAAGCTACGACTTCGTCTCATCCTACCCAAACGGCGAATGTACTTCCAGTGCAGTCGTCGAACCCAAAAGGTAACCAGCAACCTGGAAGGAATAAAAAGAAAGGAAAAAATTATCGAAAGGGTGGAATAAGAATGATAATGATACTAATGACAAGAACACAAATAATGTTGGGGGGGACAAGAAGCCTAAGCAGAAGGTAAAATTTCCTTGCAAGTTGTGCAGGGATGATCACCTCACTCACTTGTGCCCTCGAATGGAAGATGCTTCGAAGTTCATAGCACAGGGCCCAGCTGCGTTTACAAATCCTTTATCAAATAATCAAAATATGAACTCGAGGACCATGGATCCTGGTAGTGCTTCTGGTGCAACTCAAAATCCCCCGGATGCCGCTAGTGGCCACGGTTGCATCAACATGGTGAAAGCTACGAGTGTTGTGACGCGTGCAAAAGACTATGGTACGTAATAACCAGACCTTGGGAAAGAACCTACTCCACCTAAGATCCCTTTGAGAATTGAAAATCCTATGGATAAGCCTGAAGTTTCGCCTCGCATTCCTAAGGGAGCCTTGAAGCACTCGAGTCACAATCCTAATGCTCAAGCCACCCAAAACTAATCAATTGTCGAGGATTTTTTAATTATTATATATATTTTTTGTTCATTACATTGCTTTGTCCTCAAAGCTTTACTGAAGACAAGGTTGGCATTTGATGTCTTGGTTGTAATGTCATCTCTCGATCCTTTATTTTAGTATTTGTGACACTTGATGAAATGAGACGATACAAGTTACGAATTCCACGAAAACAATGTTGCATCGTCTGTGATGTGGTCCATCCGAGATCTATTTTCATCAAAGGTGATTGTTGATCATCTTGTTGGATAAATCTTCTTGTTCTCTGTTGAGGTTGTAGATTTTGTGTTCATTTGCTTCTAAGTTTATAACCCTTTTGTTTATGTTCATTTTGGCAATGTCGTTGGTCAAAATGCTTTTTGTAAATTGGGTGTCGATCACGATTTCTTGTTGCGTGTTTTCCTGCTGGATTGACTTCATTTTGAACTGTGATGGGAAACGAATTTGTATTTGTTTCTTCTTCCTCAACTAGAATTTGTTTTCTCGATAGTCTGGATGCTTCCTTCTGGATTTGAACTAATTTGTTCTCTAATAGGTTATTATTGTTCTAAATCTTCTCAAACCTTTCATCTTGTGATTGTTTGTCCTCTTTTAACTTCTCGATTTGATGCCTCTAGTTCTTGATTAACCTTCCTCAGGGCAAAATTTTCTTCGTCTTTTCCCAGTAATTTTCTTCGTCTTTTCCCAAAAAGTGGCAACAAGGAAGGTCTTTTATCATTGCATGCTAGAAAGCATAAAGCAAGAAGCCAAATGTATTAAAGTGATTTCCAAAGTTTAGACTTGGGAAAAGTACATTAAGTGATCTAATTATTAATGGACTTAATGGAGACCCTTATATAAAGTTCAAGTTTAAGTGATGGCTAATCTAATCTTGGCCATTGATCTTAACGGAGGATCTCATCCATCGATCCATAGTGAGGGTTACGGTTTTCGCTTTGCCATTGAGTTAAAAGGAGGAGATTTGATGGAGAGGACACATTTTAACTAAACAGAGAAGTTAGAGGAAGAAGTTTGCAAAGAAGACATAGGAGCATTCATCCGGAGGATTCGCGGACTGATCAGGAAAAGCACAGGGCCGTACGAATTCGCTGAGAAAGAGGTCGTACACATCTGGCAGAGGTCATACAGCAGTCGTACGGATTTCGTACAACTGACGCAGGATCGTACAAATTTCATACTGCTGACGCAGAAGGGTCGTACTGCTACGCAAAGGGTCGTAATGACTTGTGGGGTTTTCTCAGTGATTTGTAGAGGTTTGATTTTTCCAGGTCGGGTAAATCGATCTACTGGATTGTATTTGTTCTATATCTTCATAATAAAATTTCTTATCTGGTTGTTGCATCGATTTTCCCATCTTGGGTTTTTCTGGGGGTTTCCATACCCAAAAATATTGTCTCTATTGGTGTGATTATTGTTATATGTTTCTCGGTATTTATTTTCCGTTGCATTACTTGTGAGGAAACTCATGTGTGGTTATCAACAATAATTTAAAAAATATTGTAACTCAAGATTGAGTTTTAAGGAAATTCACAGTTAGCACACATTTTGGTTTCGTGTTTAAAAAAGGACTTTAAAGATTCTGCAATTGATACAGTATCTAGGACAAGAATGCCATTTCAAAAGTTGCTTAAAGGCATGTTTTGAGCACCAATTGGTATTCGATCTATCTTGCTTTGCTAATCTACATCTAACTAAACTAATAGATTAGATTTATTTTTCGATAATTCTTTTAGCTGCATTTATTAACTCCTGAAGTTTTCATTGTAATAACTGTTAGATTCTTTTATTAGGGACCACCCTCCTTGGCTTTTATTAGGGACCACCCCCTTTGGCTTTTTTCACCCAACTCGAGGCTTGCCCCCAAGGCTGCACCCAGTGTGTTAAAGGTTTTTTTCTCACTTGGAGGTGCAATTAGGCAACATCATCTTTTTTACGTTGTTGTCAGGAATAAAATCTTTTATCATCCCGGATTACAATGTTTGTTTCCCTTTGTTTTGTTTACTTCGTTTGATGATTATAGATTTTTAGTTGTTTATTTACATCTACCAACTCCATTGGAAATTAATTTTAAAAAAGCATTCTACAAGAAGAAACTCCGAAGATTTGTTCAATTTTATTCCTAAACCTGAAAGGCTCTAGAGATTGAACAAATCAATCTTTCTCATAGAGTCCTTGATCATCTTGGGTTTGAGACCATTTCTAATATTCATCATTTATTTGCAAGCAGTTCAATAAACCAAGTAGAAATGGATGATTTGTATAAACCCATTGATTTTAATGCTATCAATTGTTACCCTCATGATATTCCCGAAAAATCCATTGATAAATTACCATCTTTTCAAGGAAATAATGTTATTAATGCTAGATCTCATGTGAAAGCTTTTATGTCTTGCATGAACAAATATGTTGGTACGAATGAAGTTGTTTGTATTGTCCTTAAAAGAAGATGCTCTAGATTGGTTCACGAAATTAAATGATAATCATGTTAAAACTTTAAAAGAGCTTCTTAATGCTTTCGTGGAAAGATGGGGGAATAGAAAGAAAAGTCGTCACTTGTTAATTGCCTTAAACACTATTAAGAAAGATGAGAATGAGACTATGGAAGATAAAAAAATTAATTAGCTAGCACATAGCCTTCTCGATACCATTAGACCGCCTGAGGCAGCCATTATCATTTATTACATTAAGGCATTGAACGGTAGATTAGTTATCAACTCAAGCATAAAGACCCCCATGATCTTAAAACAGCTGAGACCAAAGCCATTGGATAGACAAGAACATGCAAGCTTCACAAAGATCTAACTTGCCAAGGTTTACCAGGGCTAATTCTTCTAAATCAAAGCCTAAAGC
>LPNX010729741.1:357642-418505 GCA_001517045.1 Pseudotsuga menziesii | reverse complement strand
ATTGAATGTCCTCCTCATTTACAAATGTACACATAAATACAATGAGAGATAACCCTTGGTTTCATCTTCGAAGGTGTCCTCTTGGACTCCTTCACGACTCTTCTTATTCAGTGTGACTCTTGGTTTACTTCTCACGTGAAAGGATAGACAATAATACAAAATATGCCTAACCCTAAGGATTAGGTTCCCAGCAATTCCCCCTTGATCCGAACGGGTGTATGTGAGTCCATGCAGAGAGCTGAAATCTAGAGAAGGACAGCTACAAATGGTTAAAGAAATTCTTTGAATCCAAGGTTATCTAAAGTCGATGTCTTCTACTAAATGGGTGGTTTAACACTGGCCACAAACTCTAAAACTTGTCGATGGCTATGATTCTGGCTCAGCAGTTCTGCAGAACTTGACTCTCATTCAAGATCTTAGTCAGAGGTTCACTCGAGAACTTGGCTCGAAGGCTCATCGGTTCATTTTGAAAATGATGGTTTGAGGACAACCACAAACTAGTGTCTAGCAGAAGCAATAGGAGGCTAATGTCTTCTACTAAATGGTTGGTTTTAGGTTGACCATAAACCAATTGGAGCTCAGTCCAACATGGCTTTGACTATGGTTCAGTGTTGCAGCTCTGACTTTGGCTACATGACTTTGGCTCGAGGCTCTGGCAACTAGCACAAAGATCTGGCTATCTAGGACTGGTTTAGGCTCACTTGTTCCAGCTTGCTTGTTCTCACTCACTTGTTTTTTACTTTTAATCATTCCCCCCCTCTCAAGAATAATGTGAGGAGAAGAGAATGTATCAATTGCAAGATATGTTAATACTCATGAACAAACTCTCTGGTATGACATATATATCTTCTTCATTGTTGACAACCATTGCCAAGAAGTGAATCACCTATAGTGAATCTTCTCTTGCGAGTTTATTAAACTAAAGCATATGTCTAAAGAGTGGGTATGCTTTCCAGTGTTACCAACATCGGCCGAGAAATCGCCGATGTCCGAGAAATCGCGAGTTTTTCAGCTCGAAAAAATCGGGGCGATTTTTTGCCGATTTTTGCCCGATTTTTTTCTAATTTATCCCGAGATATTGCCGATTTTTTCGAGGCGATATTTTCCCGATATATTGCTGATTTTTTCTCAATTTATCCCGAGATATTCCCGATTTTTTCTAAAGCTGAAATTGAATATTTTTGTATTTTTTTAAGTTTGCCGATTTATTACCGATGTTTGCCGATGTGTTGCCGAGATATCTCGAAACGATGTTTCCTAGACCCTGCCGATTTTTTCGCCGCGTCGATGTTTGCAACACTGATGCTTTCCACAATGCTTACAAGGATGAAGATCAAAACACTGATCTTTCATATGGCCAACTCGATCACAGTGTTGGCATGTCAACTCTAAACAAGAGTAGATGAAGATGAACTTTCATTCTATGCAGGTTGTTGAACGAAATCATAAAGAGGATTGTTTTGAACATGAACAAGTTCAGAATGTGTTTCTTCTAGTAGAAGCTACAACTTAAGTTATAAAAACTCAAGTGTATCTTGTGAATCTTTTACACAATTTTGAATGTGAGGGTGGTCTTGTCAATCATGATAGTGTTGTCAACAATAAAAAGCAGTCCATTAATCAAGCCATTAAGAACTGTGACTCACTCAAATAGTGAAGGGCTTCTTGCAACTCCATTATTTTTCAAACACAAAACAATCTCAAACTCAGAAAATGAAGGTTATCAGATAAAACCCAGAAAGCACCCGAGTACAATTCAATTCAACTAAAAAAGTCCATTGTTTGCAAGTTACAATTTTGATGATGATCCTCAAATTGAATTAAAAAACAAAAATTGAATGCTTTACCTCTGAACCATCTGATGATCGATGATGCTCCAATGATCTCAGTGTTATTGTGCCAAGGCCAAAAAGTTTTCTATAGGAAAAAATGCAGGACCAAGAACAAAGTGATAGTTGCTAACTTTGAAGCCCAATCACCATATGAACTCTTGAATTTCTAGAGAACAAATATTTTCCGCTTCAATGTGTTGTCTTCACACAGCCTAGCAATATTCAACAACCGCGGCAATAATCTTCAAAATCTAAGATAATCTCACTCTAAAGCAATCTAAGCAATCTGCAAAGGTCTCTATGATAATGTAGTTTTTAAATGACCAAGATTGTAGGTTGAGGGTCTAAAACTCAACAGAAATATAAATGCACAAAAGTGAAGAGATTCAAGCGACGCTTGTATGTTCAACACAGCATGAAGAAACTACTTATATAGTTCTTTGCCTAAGATTCAATCTACATGCATTATAAATATAGAATCCATTATGTCTAACTGTGAACAATGGCACAAGTATATTGATTGTTGGCTTCTACTGCGTGGTGATGCACACAAGCTCATGTACGAAGACAAAATCTTGTTTTTCTTGGACGACAATTTCTAAGCAGTGTGATTACAATCCTGCAAAATTTACCTATGTTTTCCAACGAAGATCTTGAATACTCCAATGCAGTTACTCCAACTAGGCATGCATGTGGATGGGAATTCATGCGTCTCTCCCTCGTGGCTATTTCGCATCCTTTCCAGATCTCAATACTTGTTGGATGGTCATGATTGAGGGAATGCACTTCACCTCAACACACAGGCAACAATAAATAAGAGGGCAACGCACCATTCTTAAACAATAGCGAAAAATTTCATGCAGAGAAATCTTTCATGTAGAGAGGTAATGCCCCATCGTCATGCAGTCAATTGATACACCATAGCCACACATTCCCTTGAAGGAATAATGAAGGGATAGTGCCAAAAACCGTTGCACCAGTTAGAGGTCGCACACAGACTCAACAAAGGCTAGTAAGAACTCAGTCCAACTGAAAAAAATCTGACTAACATATCAACATCTCATTGTGACATTTGGTCAAACACTTTACATGCAAACTAGATTTATGTGGTTCATCAGAGTTATGATTTACTTCAGACTGAAAATGTAAATCTGCAGATAACTTGAACATAAATACTCATGCATGCACCCAAATGAATCTAGCTGAAGATAAAAAATACACATAAGAACACTAAGAAATTTAGGGCCAAGCCCAAGGCAAAACCCTCACCTCTGTGAGGTAAAACCCAGAGAGATTTTATTTATGAGAGAAGATCATTTTCAGCAGAGATGTCAAACTAGAACTTTCTGAAAAATACATTTGGAAATATGCCTCAAGAAACAGAAATAAAAATACCAGCCAAATACTGTTGTACGGCCCCTCTTAGCTTGCAAATTGTCTTGGAAACTGTGCCATAAAAATACCTTGATTTCTGTGCTAGAAAACTTCAGCAAACTGTACGGCAGCCTCCTCGATTTCTGTGCAGCAAGGTACAGCACTTTCAGAACAGCAATAAATGTGTACGGCCGTCCGTACAGTCCGTACTGTACGGCCCTCCTTGATTTCTATGCAGCAGCAAAACAAAACCCTATTAATTTTTTGTGCCCTAGCTCATCTCTCTTTTCCTCTTGCTGAAAATGTCTCTCTTCTTCCCACGTGTGAGAATGCTCCTTTCTTCTTCTCACGTGTGAACCCTTTTCTCTCTCCCTTGGATGGTCTTTCTCTTTTCCCAATGCTTCATTAAATAAGTGAAAACTCACTTAGAAACCCTAACTAACTGAAACCCTAACCCTAACTTACTCAAGGGTCAAGATTAGATTAGATCTAAGGGTCTTTATTAAATGCTCATTAAATGTCCTTTTAATCATTTAATGACATTTATTACATTCACATTAATTAATAAAGTCACTTTCACTTTAAAATCATAAAGTCACTTTTATAACATAAAGTGAACTCATGAAAATACAAAACTGTGTCCCCACCAAGACACTACAAAAACGGTGAAGGACCTACTGAGTTACAATAAAAATTAACACTCCCTCTTAACGAGGAAGATCCTTCAAAAACAAGATCTATGTCACTTTCCTCTTTCATCTGCTGGAACTCCCTCTTGCTCCTGAATCTGGATCTGTGACCTGTAGACCACTCTGAATGCTTCGTAAGAATCTACATCTTCTTCAGCATCCTCCTGCTCAAATCCCTCATACTGGTTGAGTCTTCTACCAGTACTCACAAGAGAACTACTGTTCTCAGGAAACTGAATAATAGGCGCCACTGCAGTTTCCCCATCTGTTCCGGACCCTGAAAACCATCCAGAACACAGATATACATTAACTCCTTTTAATGTATATAAACTCTCTTTCTGGCTACCAAGCAAAATGGTGCCATCCACATTTCCAACAGGAATTAGGAATACGTGCTCCCTCTTGAACAGTACTCCAAAACCTTCACTCTCCAGAGCTGAGACTGAGATCAAACTTGTTCTCAGTTCTGGTACAAACAGAACCCCATGCAAGTCTAGGGTTTCACCAAAGAATAACCTGAATCGTACTGAACCGATTCCCTTTACTGCTCGAACTGTGTCTCATTGTTGAACAAAGTGACCCAGACCTATCTCTGTGACACTGATGAACTTGCTCCGAGTGTCAATCATGTGCTTTGTTGCACCACTGTCAATGAGCCATTCATGATCAAAAATCTCTCTGCAGCTGCCAATACTGGATACTATAGAAACAAGTGCAAAATCTTCCTCAAAAGTCTTTGCAAAATCTGCTACAGCAGCCTGAGCTGAAGATTCTAACACTGAACCCTTGCTCTTCCTCTTCTCAGTGTTTGGACACTGAGATGCATAGTGACCAAAAGTGTTACAAGCAAAACATCGAACCTTACTAAGGTCCTTCTTCTTCTTCCCTTTCCCAGCAACAACAAGAGCTACATTCTCTTCTCCACTCTGAGGGCTCTGAAGAATCCCCTCTCTTGATTCTTCTTGGACAAAGTCATCCCACAACCTTGTCCAGTCTAGTAGCTTATCTCTAGCCACCACCCCTTTCACAAAGGAATGCCATTTAGTGGAGAACCCATTAAGAGCATGTCTCACAAGCTCTTAATCTTCTACTTTCTCACCGGCTGCACCCAGTTCATCTCTGACCTGAGTGATCTTGGTGAGATAAGTAGTCACTGAATCAGTCTCTGTCATCTTGGTATTTCTCAGCTTCTCTCTAAGAACCATCTTCCGGTTCTAGTTCTTGCTCTGATATAAGGTACACAAAGAAGTCCACATGTCAGAAACATACTTCTTTCCAGAAATAAATGGAATCACATGATCCTTGATAGAATCAAAGAGAATCTTCTGAGCTTTGATGTCCCTTCTCTCAAACTCAGCTTTCTGTACAGCATCTGTGGGAACTACAACAGTAGCAGTAGCTCCCACAATATCCCACAATGCCTGCTCTTTGAATAATATTGTGATTCTTTCTTTCCATGGGCTGAAGTTACTAGCTCCATCCAGTCTATCCTCGTACCTCAAACCTGCTGCTGCCATGATTCTTGGACTGATTACCACCTGCAAGACCCTCTCTTCTATATTCTACACAACATGTACAAAATCTTCAGCAACCTTGCTCTGATACCATGAAGAAAATCTGACTAACATATCAACATCTCATTGTGACATTTGGTCAAACACTTTACATGCAAACTAGATTTATGTTCATCAGAGTTATGATTTACTTCAGACTGAAAATGTAAATCTACAGATAACTTGAACATAAATACTCATGCATGCAACCAAATGAATCTAGCTGAAGATAAAAAATACATATAAGAACACTAAGAAATTTAGGGCCAAGCCCAGGGCAAAACCCTCACCTCTGTGAGGTAAAACCCAAAGAGAAATTTTATTTATGAGAGAAGATCATTTTCAGCAGAGATGTCAAACTAGAACTTTCTGAAAAATACATTTGGAAATATGCCTCAAGAAACAGAAATAAAAATACCAGCCAAACACTGTTGTACGGCCCCTCTTAGCTTGCAAATTGTCTTGGAAACTGTGCCATAAAAATACCTTGATTTCTGTGCTAGAAAACTTCAACAAACTATACGGCAGCCTCCTCGATTTCTGTGCAGCAAGGTACAGCACTTTCAGAATAGCAATAAATGTGTACAGCAGTCCGTACAGTCCGTACTGTACGGCCCTCCTTGATTTCTGTGCAGCAGCAGAACAAAACCCTCTTAATTTTTTGTGCCCTAGCTCATCTCTCTTTTCCTCTTGCTGAAAATGTCTCTCTTCTTCCCACGTGTGAGAATGCTCCTTTCTTCTTCTCACGTGTGAACCCTTTTCTCTCTCCCTTGGATTGTCTTTCTCTTTTCCCAATGCTTCATTAAATAAGTGAAAACTCACTTAGAAACCCTAACCCTAACTTACTTTTCAAGGGTCAAGATTAGATTAGATCTAAGGGTCCTTATTAAATGCTCACTAAATGTCCTTTTAATCATTTAATGACATTTATTACATTCACATTAATTAATAAAGTCACTTTCACTTTAAAATCATAAAGTCACTTTTATAACATAAAGTGAACTTAGGAAAATACAAAACTGTGTCCCCACCAAGACACTACAAAAACGGTGAAGGACCTACTGAGTTACAATAAAAATTAACACCAACATCTCTACAAGAAAAATGTACAGCTAGGGTTTTGAGATTCACCACGAGTGCATGAAAATCATGATGATAAGGTAGAACGCAAAGCTTCTCGCAGATTCTTCATGGCTCTACTCGGTCTAGTGCATGTTCAAAGAGTCTCTGGCAAGTAACATATATTTTCAAAAATCTTTAATAATATTTTGCCCTTTTCAACCACAAAATTCACAAATAATTTCTCATTGGCATAAAGTTCACCATGCCAAGAAATTTCATAAAATTTCCCTAGTCAAGTGAATCCACTACAAAGCCTTTCTCATTCAATGACATTGAAGAAATATTTGAATTCACCAAATCCTTCACAACCTCGAGAATGGAACAAGCTTTAGACATGGATGTTGGATGCAGAAATATGGTAAAACTTGTTATTTCTAAAAAAAATCAAGCAATTGCAGCCTCGAAGAGTGCGTGATTGTCTACCTACTACCAGGGTGGAGTCTCAATACACAATGAGATAAACTTAGGGTTTACATGCACCGATCGAATCTACGGAAACGTGGGGGATGGATGTCAAATGCCAAGCTACTTGTGCAAATAACATAATTGATTAAAACCCCCTCACAAAAGGAAAAGTTACTTATAGATATTAAGGGTCCCAAAGAGATAGTTATTGAAAGACACATGGAAACAAGCGAAGAGTGCTCAGATTTCAATGGAAACAACTTTGTCGGGTATCTAGACTACATCAACATAGTTGGTAAGATATATCACCTTTCTAGTGATCCAATCTATGATTCATGTCATGATGAAAGTACAAATTCTAAAGACATTAGGCAGCTTATCAATAATGAGATTTTCCACGACCATTTTCAGCAATGTTCCTATGACCATATTTTGGAAGAACATTTAGAGGAAGATTTGCAATCATATGATTAAGGGCCAAAGTTCATTTCCACAATCAAGAATCCTTCTCCACCCTCAACCTCATGTTTAATTAAAGGCAATGTAATTTTGGAGCCTAAAAATTGTCTCTCGAGGGTAATTATTGGTGATTTTGCAGGTCATTATTGCCTGCTTCACAATGAAAATCCTATTGCAACTCTGCATATGAAGAAGTCCACTTCATCCTCTCAAACAATAAAGGGAGTGTTAGACATGGTCATCCCCAAATACAATGTAGACAACAGTAGCATAGAGAATGAGGATTTTCATTGCAAACATTTGGAACCTCTTGATCATTTGTTGCTTGTTAATATCTTGGATGAAGTTACATGCTTGGAAGATGGATTTCCCTTTGTTGATTTCAAATTGGACGATCACATTAGCCCCGTTCAAAAAAGGATGGAGCAAGCCTGCAGACATACATACCTCTTACCATGGTTTTGTACTCTTGTATGTGCACATGATTTCACAGTTTCTAACACTCATTTTGTCATGCATCTTTTTACTCAATTAATTGATGATGAGCATATCCCTGCTTTGACTAGTAACCAAACACAAGGGAACGTTCTGTGGCATTGCTAAAATTAGCACTTGGTTACAATGGCTTTATGATTTCGCCTAGTGATTACTCATTACCATGAATAGGATAGTGTAGGATGAATAAGCTCTCTAACATGCGCATTAGGATTGTTAGTTTCCTTTATGTTCCTCATTTTCAATATATGCAGCTAATATTTTGTTTTGACGGGTATTTATATGATTACATGTGCTACTTATATTTTCTTGGCAAGATGGTCGATTTTGCAGATCACGGGTTGAAGATTCTGGAGTTGTCGCAGGATTTCCAAAGATCAAGCACATGTCTCCATATGGAGCTAGTTATTACCACCATATTAGCACAGAAGATAACAAAGACCTAGGGAACCCTTGGTTCCATGATCCAGCTCAAGCACTCTTCCAATCCTTGTTTTTTATCTTGTACATCTCTTTTGCCCAATCTATGGATGATTGCAAAGAAAACTTTAAGAGTTAATAAATGCAAGTAAAAGAATTATCAAAAAGTAAATCTAATCCATCAGTTTCAATTGATGCAGATAAAGCATGATAGATCAAAGACCAATTAACGCTCAGAACATAACATACAATATAACAAAGAGTGAGGGTAAGTTTCAAACAACATTTTTAGGTGATTCGAATCAGGTTCTAGAGATAGATGTAACAAAGAAGTTAATGGAAATGAATGCATGCCTTAAGTGAAAGAAATTCAAAGCAAGTGAATAATAAACTACCACATCATTGCAAAACAACTTAATCTATAACAACAAAGAGATTCAAAGAGCTGAAACAAAGCATAATTAT
The DNA here is from genome assembly GCA_001517045.1 of Pseudotsuga menziesii. Taxonomy (NCBI): domain Eukaryota; kingdom Viridiplantae; phylum Streptophyta; class Pinopsida; order Pinales; family Pinaceae; genus Pseudotsuga; species Pseudotsuga menziesii. The sequence continues at coordinate 409,691 of LPNX010729741.1, read as the reverse complement.
ATCAATCACATCTAACACAAGAGACTGTTTGCATCATAATGAGCCTTAGGTGACAGGCTACCATGGATTTCCTTGCTTGAAATGGAGGTAGTGGTTAAGGTCCTGAAAGGTGAATGAGTGAAGACTTGTCCACTGCTACAATACTACCAAGAGAATGAACTATCTCTCAAATCTGTTTACATCAAGCTCTCATCTCCTCCAACCAATTCACCCTTACCATTTGAAAAGAGGAAATAAATCACAATAAAAGTCCAAAGCTTTGCATGCAAGCTTGGTGTGACTAATTTGTTGTTTGGATAGAGCTTTCTTTGCCTTATAGATGACTTTCATTGTTGTTTTGAATGACTCATTGTGGCCACAAAAGTTGTTGTTTTGTGCTTTTTATTTGGCAGCATTAGTAATTTGAAATAAAGCTTGGATAGAAAGCTTAGCAAGGCATATTGTGGTCCTTTCGAAAGTCAAACATAGCAAAAATGACACCTAAATACACAAATTCGAATTAAGGTTTTGGAAAGCAATTTTAGGGTTTTAGTATAAGGAAATTTTATAAACTCATGCAAATGGAAACCTTCCAACAAGCTACCATGTGTCACACTGGAGAATCATCCACTCACTCAAAACTGCTCTTGATTCTGTAGAAATATTGACAAAAATTTCAGACATTTGTCAAACACTTAGTTTGCCCAGATTTCAGACTTAGACATGTCATAATTCATTAATAAAAAACACTTCTCATGCATTTAAATCAACAACCCAACAAGCTGAAACACTGAAACTAAGTCTGTAGCAGCGGAAATACACATAAAAAAACAACAGACTGATAAACCCATAAAACAGTAGAATTTTGGTCAATGTGCCCCTAGAAAAACCCCACCCCGGAGAAAACCAGTCCAAGAGAAATTTTATTGCAGCATTTATCAAGCAGAAAAATAATTTACAGCAACATTTATTTGTGCATTAATGACTACCAGATTTCTCGATTTCTGTGCCCAGTCCCACCTCGATTTTTGTTCCCACCTCGAATTCTGTGCCCAGCAGACTGTACAGACTGTACAGACTTATGTGCCTAGAATAAAAAAAATCATTCTCGAAAATCGTGCCCATAATTTTTTTCTCAAAATCTGTGCCACTGCTGTATTGTACGAACTGTACAGAACAATACAACTCAGCAAAAGCTAAATGCCTTGGGAAACTGCCCAGCTCCTTGGGATTCGTGCCCTCATGAGAAAAAAAATTATCCTTGGGATTCGTGCCCACTTGAGAAAAATTGCAGTTCCCTCTCTCTCTGCAAATAACTCAAGCAAATGCTCACTCTTGGAAATGTTTTCCTTCAACTTGTCTTGCACACTACCCTAGGCTCTCTCTTATAACTTGAGAGTGACTTTTCACCTTCCCCATTCCCTAAATCCAAAGGCCAAGATTAAATCTTGTCTTTTCAAGACCAAGAGTTGAGAAACTTTTCCCCCAAAAGCAGTTACATTTAATTTTAATAAAGTCACATTTACTTTATTTACTTTAGGAAACAAGTGCACTTTATCTCATAAAGTCACTTTATAAAATTAAAATAAGGAAATACTTTATAAAAAGTCTCATTTACATAAGAGTCACTTTAAACTTTATAAAACAACATTACGAAGTAAAGTAGCCTAACTAATGCATGGTCACTTTCGCATACAAGACAAAAACATACAGAGTGCCTCCAGAGTTAAATCTCCAACAGATTCATCACTCTTCACCCACCAAAACCTTGGACCACCCCCCCACTGCATGCTAGAAAGTTGGAACCATGACATCACAACATGTGCCCGCCATAGATACAAGCCACTAATCATAGACATGTAAAAAGCAATCTTCATTGGAAAACAAAAAACAAAATGCAGGAAAGTCTGATCATGAAGGAAGATAGAATCAGTCTATCTTTGGAGAAGGTAACTCGCTTTTTAACAAGAAGCATGGATATAAGAACATCTGTATCATGTGGGCCCCAGATCTTGGGCTCCTAGAAGGCAGCAAATTGCTAAAAATAAAAGTTATCTTAGACTCTAGCAAAACTTACTCTGGAAGGAACTCAGATCAATGCCATGCTTGGATACACCTGCAATGGAACCAACCTGATGGAATCTCGCTGGATCTTAACCCTCTAATAACACAAACACCACTGGGGGTTAAAACCCCCTAAGCCATATCAAAGACAAATACAATCATAGATTTTTCTCTTCAACCTTGAATGTTAGGAGAGTTTCAACTGATCGCTCTTAGGCTCCTCCCAAGTTCACCTAATGAAGCCCTCCAACCCCCGAGCAATGCCTAGAGGAATTATCAAGGTTTGCATCAGCTCCTTTACAGTGATAGATGATAATAAGTACACCAATACTCACTCTTCTACTTCTATCATATCTCTGATGTTGACCAACATTTCCTCTTCTTTTTAGGTTTATCTTTTTGGCTCATACTTTCTCATTTTATTTTTGTTTTATTGTACTTTCGGCTGTATCATTTCATCTTTTGGCATTTGGGAGTGATTTTGGCACTCCCAAATACTACAGTCCAATGTTGCAAGGTTGTATTTTCTAGTTTCATTAACCTATTAGTTGGTCATTTATAGACATTGATAAAATTATCTTATCTTACTTTGTCCTTAATTTCCTATTTAGTGTTCAAGTCGGCAACCCTCTTGTATGTCCATTTTGTAATTCAGAGGTATAACTTCGCATATACAAATAAGAGAAAAAGTTTAAAATCTATTGAAATGTCAATCTATAGTAAAACCTGCCAGGTATTATGAGTATCCAGAATGCTTTAAAAGTCTATCAGAAAGTCTGGAACTTTATATATATGGATGTACTCTAACCCAATCTGGGCACAACTAATATATTTTTTCTTAGCATGTATAAAACAGAAATAAAACATAACAGGATAATAAAAAGTAAACACACATGGTTGCTTAGGCCTGCTGATGAGGCCTTTGCTTCTGTTTAGGAATAGAAAAATTTCAGGAATATCCCACATGTTTCTGAATCAGAAGTATTTTTGGGCAGAAATCTCGTACAGAAGTATCTGGAATTTTAATACGAGAATTGAAATTTAATGGGCTTCATCCGTTTTATCTTTTAATACTCGTTGCCTTCAACAGACGAGGACATATTTTAACAAACAGAAAAAATAAATAAGAAAAATGCACACTTGGTATATTGCATTAGGAAAATTCAAGTGATATAGAAAGGCAAACCTGCAATTCTCTCTGAAGCACCAGCCACTGTGCCAAACTTTCCAGATCCAAGAGCAGGCTGATTTACAGAGAATGTGGCATAATATTTAGTCACATTCATGCAGCATAACATTGCCATGATCTTTTAAGCAATACAAGGAAGATATGCATAAAAAATAGATTTACATGGGAACGAGGATCAGCAGTAGCAATCTGAGACTGCTGGTACTTCAATATAGTCCAATCATATACATAATCAAACTGAAATCCTGCAATGCACAATCAACACATTCATAGTTCCAAAATGACCCCAAGAATAGCATCCAAAAAGCTCAAGAACATTCCTAAGCTCATCAGCCTCTAATAAAACAAAATCTACATTCCAATGTTACTAAATAGCACTGAAAGATTTTTCTGTTTGGGATGCTCTTACCCTCACGAATGAAAAGTTCACGGAATAAAACCTTCAGATAAGCATAATCTGGTTTGTCATCAAATCGCAAAGACCGGCAATAATGGAAAAATGATACAAACTCCTTAGGATAAGATTTGCACAGCACCTGCACTGACAAGCATGAGGATGATCCACATGGTCACAGTACCAAAGATATATACTAACAGGTTATAAAAGCGTACCTCAATTGGAGTTGACATTTTTTTCTCACTTATTTTCTCATACTTCTGCTTTTTGGTCCCAGCTTTCAATCCCTGCCATGGAAGGCTGATACAACCAAAAAAATACAGCATATATAGTACTAGACAAAGCAGAAAGTTCATAGCAAACAAACCAGAAATTCAAAAAAAATTCAATGTGCAACTGACCTTCCCCTCAAGAAGTACATAAGCATGTATCCCAAGGACTCTAGATCATCTCTCCTACTTTGCTCTGAATAGCATACAAAAGCTTAAATATGATGTCATAAACCCAAGAAATATCCTGTCTCAAATATATTTGCTAAACAATTTGTTAAAGATTAAAACAAAATGTGTAGATTCCCATTTGTCCTGAAAGAGCCCAGGTTTAAAAAAAGTAAAGAGAACACCAATAACCTCATAAATAATGATAAATAATGTTCTACTCACCTATTCCAAGATGAGTATTGATACTAGCATAGCGTGCAGTACCTGTGAGATTTTTGTTTTCCCTAAAACCAGAAAATTTCCAACTCAATAAATAAATAAAAAACACAAAAAAATCCTCTCACGTCGCTTTAACTACTTTATAGTCAAATAATATTTATAATCTACATACCTGTAAGGGATATGCTTATGAGTCGTAGGCTCACGATACTTTTTGGCAAGCCCAAAATCTATCATGTAAACCTGTGAACATGAGGCATCTTGACATTAACATTGACACAACTTAATCGCTAACATTTGCCAAGTAGTTTAAAATCATGATATAAAATTACAAATACAGCAGGTTATTTTGGTCAAAAGTGCATGTGTATAAATAGATTCATGACACATCTTAATCACTAATATCTCAAGTAATTTAAAATCATGATATCAATACAAGAGGTTATTTTGGTTAAACGTGCATGGATATAAATGTAACAACTTCAAGTAACTAAACTACATCGGAATTCCATGTGTTTTATCATCATTCAATTATGGATCACAAAAATCCAACACCTGAAGAGAACCAAGATACACAAAATAGTTCTCTGTATTGCACTCCATAAATGAGAAAGTAAAAGCTTTCTTATAAAGGGTCACATGCTGGTAGAGTCAATCCACTTTATGAATGAGGAATCAAGGTTACTTGGGAGCGGGCACGGGAGCAGGAGCAGGAAGCGAAATTTTCAGAAGCTTCCGGTTTGGAAGCGTTTTTTCTATAATATATATTTTTAATATATTTTGATGCATATATGCCAACAAAAGCTTGTAGAATGTTGAATTAGTCATGGAAAGCATAAAAACATGAAATAAACCATAACATGATAAATCATAATACCATATAAAATCATTCATCAACCATCAATGATTCAATCAATTATCATATACTAGTGAATTCGTCAGACATAGGTCCATTATCCATAACATCAAGTTATCAACCTTACAGCTTCATAGTTCAACTTCAAACTTCAAACTTGAATTGCCATGTAATGTTCACAAAATATACCATAATAAATATAAGAGTCAATGACTCAAGTTCTCGAATCTCAACAGTGCAGAAACTTGAAAGTACTGTAAATAAGAAAAGACAAGAAAAGTAGATTTTATGGATGTTTCCTCTTGCCACGGGAAATTTCTAATTTCTTTTCCTGTGGTCTATGAACAAAGGGAGCAGGATTTTCATCCCCAGTAACCACCGATGTTGAGCGGCTTGAACCACGTCCAAGGCTTGGTCCTGCATGACCCCCCCTCTTATTCTCTTCTCTTGCAAAGTGATAATGAGGTTAGAGAAGAGGGCTTTATCCCCCAAAGCCCTCCTCCTTCCCTCCAAATTTATGGCATCATCACAAGACAAAGCATGGAAACCACTGATAACAATCCACACTGATGACATCTGCACTGTGAAAACTGAATCTCAGCCTAATCTGTGAAGCAAAAAAAGGGCAAAATACCCCATACATAAACTGTACAGTATATACCAATTCAAATGGGAGGTTTGTTGATGACCATACACTTTCACCTTACTCAAAGATTCTAGTATGATGGTTGATCCTCATAGTGACTAAGTAGGTGCATTTGTATGCAACTCCTCTTAACAAGTGTAATAGTGAATGCATGCTACAAGGACAAGGAGACTGATTCCTTACACCAAGACTTAAAGAAGGTAATCACCTATGTCCAGGTAGAAAAAGGCACAAACAAAGCACTCCAAGACCTACCTTGAAAATAGAACCCATATGAAATTGGATGGTCACAAATTAGAAATAAGAGCATGCATTGCTAGTGCCTATCATCCACAGACAGATAGAAGGTATATTCTCGAGGGAATAAAACATCAAGGCAGACATGTAAGCAAGAAATATATGCAATGGATATGAATGAAATATATCCAACTAGAGGGTAATATATTTGAGCTTTGAAAAATAGCTGTTTAAATAACTTGTTGCCCACCTATGATAAGGTTCCTGAAATGTTTCCATGATGTAAAATATTGAGAACTTGTAACCTTCCTTTCTCAATCATTTGTCATGCCTGTTTATGACACTAGGCCCCCATTTGACCCTTGCCCTATTAAGAATACAACGATTTCTAGAATACTTACGAAACATTGTAAGATTTACATCCTTGTCTGAGATGATTAAGAGACATTTCTCTTACCCTCATTCCAGTCAAAAATAAATTCAAAAAGCATTCTGTGGGTATTACTTTGAACCAACTATTATTTGTCTCCAACGATTAAGAGACATTTCTCTTACCCTCATTCCAGTCAAAAATAAATTCAAAAAGCATTCTGTGGGTATTACTTTGAACCAACTATTTTTTGTCTCCAACGACCACAGAGTCCAGCTGTGCCTATCTGCTATCCAAGAGATTTAGCATAATATAGAATATTTTATGGTTTGATAATAATGTTGTCTAATTTACAATTTCAGATAACTTCAGGCATGATCTTATACAATTCATCTCTTCTATGGTGCTTACATTTTGGTCCAATGTGCATCTTCAATTTACTGAAACTAAAAAACTGGTGAATAGTAATTTAGATGTTTGTAACATGCCTGGTTACCATAAACAGAAACTAGCTGAATGCTAAGAATCTCAAGCTTATATATTGAAGAGTTTATATCAGATTCTTCTGATCCAAGTTCCCAAGATACACCATCTTCAGGCAACATCATGGACACTAAGTCAGTATCATTGTCTTCAAGAATAGAGGACTCTGTGAATAGTTCATTATTATTCAAACTACAATCTGCTACATCCAAATCTCTTGAATCAGACAAATTCTCCAAGAGTCCAAAAAACCAAATCGTGGCCCTTTCCTCTCTTCCGCGGGCCGTGGGCGTCGTTTAATGGAGGAAGCGTTGTAGGAAGCGACAGGAAGCGTTGTCGAAAGCACCGATGGAAGCGCGGGGGGGAGTGATGGAAGTGTCGGCGAAGCGCGAAGGAAGCATGCGCTTTCGCCAGGAAGCGAAATTTTGAAGGAGGAATCGCGCTTCCGAAATCGCTCCAGATCAGGAGCTATCCAGGAAGCGCACTTCCGGTTAGCTCCCACAACGCTTCCTTCCAAAATGAGCTTCCGGAGCGGGGCCGAGGGGGGGGGGGGATGCTTCCCCGCAACCTTGTGTGGAATAGACCAAGAGACAGACTACAATGAAGTCAAAGATAAAAATTCAAAATAACCTAAAGTTGAAGTGACTTTATTAATGCCTAAGTATAATATCTAATTGAACATTATAGTCTAACATTTACTTTAACACCCTTACTTAATGGTCAATCTACTAATTACACCAAGCTTATCCCGGAATTTTATATCTTTCGAGACCCAAAGACTCGGTGAAATATTTCCAGTTTGGTCCTCTGTGGGACAGTAAATGAAACTTAATAGATCCACCATCTACAAGTTGTATGATGAAGTGGCAATGTATCTCAACATGTTTGGTACACTCATGGAAGATTCTATTCGTGGCTAGTTTAAGCACACCCCTTAACTGTCGCGGAATAGGGATGTTGGCTCTCTCTGCTACATCTTCATATCCAAAAGCATCTTCTTCACCCAAACTACCTCAGACACTCCTTTCATTGCTCCTCAATATTCCTCTTTTGTTGATGAAAGAGCTACTGCATAATTCTTCTTGCTAATCCATGTGACTGCACCCATGGCAAGGCTGAATACTATCCAGAAGTTGATTTTTATTGTTCAATCATCCACACAACCTACCCATCTAAATCTATATACTCACACAGCTGAAGACATATTAGTCGGAAGGAAAAGAAAAACACCAAAAAGGACCAAGAAAGAGGCCAAGCAAGGAAGCAATTTAGGTAGCACCAAGGCAATCAACCAGCACAGATTGTGGGGTCATGCAGTGCTTCGTACAAACAGTTCATACAGATCTGTACAGTCATACAAACAGTACCATACAGCAGTTCCTCAAAGCTGTAAACGTAGATTTCTTTATCAACGGGATAGAAACCTCAGTTTTTACGTGTCCTTGTAAGTTTTAACTTTTGATCATTAAATGATAAACTGGTTTGAAGGACATATTTAATGTTTACCTCATACACTATTTTTGTTTTCGTTGTTCGTATTTTCAGCCATTTGTGTGGTTGTTGCATGTTTATAATTTTATTTTTCTTATTGAATAAATTTGAGATCTAAATTATTTATTAAAGAAGCATAGGACAACAATCATTCGAGGTTTGAAAATTGACATGTTATTAGAGCTACTCTAATTCAAAAGATCAAAAGAGTAGGAGTTTGCTTTCAAATCAGAGATAACATTAGTTAGCCTCAGGTTCGAGGACAGATTGGATGGTGCCTTGAATTTCCTCTCATGGAAAGTCAAGGTAACTCTTCTATTAGAAGAGAATGACCTTTGGGATATCGTCAAAGATGTGATAACCTCATCGACGAATCCACAACTTTTGGCAGCTCACAGGAAGAAAAAAGTGAGAGCTAAGCAAATGATCATGGATGTTATAAAGGATGATTTGATCCCTCATATATCCAAGAAGAAGACAACAAAGGAAATGTTCGATGCCCTGTTAGCCTTTACCAGAGCATGAACATTAACAGGGAGATGATGTTCCACAACAAACTTAGATCTGTTGAGATGACCAGATTAAACACCATTACCAATTACTTGATGAAGGTCACACAAATTCATGACCATCTTGCCACAGTTGGGGGAAGGTTGAAGACAGAGAACTAGTAAGCAGAACACTCAATGGGAAACATTTGTTCAAGGAGTTTGTGCTCCAGAAAACCTTCCCTCCTGGGAAGAACTATGGGATTACGGTATCTAGGAGGAAGCTCGAATGGAGTCAAAGGCCAACAAGCAAACAAGGAAGTAATAGTGACCATGTCCTCTTTGGTCAAGTAAAGAAGGGCAGAGGTAAAGGACCAAGCAAGGGTAAGGTAAAGAGTGAGGAGTGAGCCTCATAGTCAGGGAAGAAGGACTTGAGAAAAATCAAGTGCTTCATATGTCATAAGAACAGCCATTTTGCATCACAATGTTTGAAGAAGAAGGGTAAAGGGAAGTAACAACACCGGGTAGCAGCCTCAACTGAAACTCAATAAAAAGAGTTTGCCTCCAAGTTGAAAAAGGGTTTCTCGATGGTATCTCGCCTCTCTTCCAGCACAATTCTGAAGAACATGTGGTATGTGGACACTAGAGCATCAAGGCATATCATGGTAGCCTGATAACTATTCTCAAGTCTAATAGGCACATCTAAAGAGTTTAGGTTGAGCTTGATGATGATGCCAAGTATCCAATAGCGGGACTCAATACCATTCATTTCCAACTCCAGTTAACTCGTTGTATTTTGATGATGTGTTGTTTGTTCCAGGTCTTAGAAGAAGTTGCTTTCAGTTTCGGTCATGGGGGAAGACAAGGGCTATACAGTTGAGTTCAAGAACCAACATGTCCTCATAGAATTATAAGACCAAAGGAGTCTACCCCAAGATCCGCTTAGGCATCTAGGGTTAGAGATGGCAATTTACACAGGTAAAAAGGTGAGTCTCTTCAAACCCTAGTTCATAACACAAACAACTTGTGCAAGTTATGACACAAAAGGATGGGGCACATGCATCACCAAGTGTTGCCTATTCTGAGGGAGATTGTCATGGGTCTTCCAAAGTTTAGCATTGAGCAACAGGGTGTGTGCAAAGGATGCACAATTGGCAAGCATGCCCAAGTTGCATTTCCACACAGTGAGCACAGATCTAAGGGGATCATAGATCTAGTGCATTCAAATGTGTGTGGACCGATTTCATTAGCATCAATCAAAGGAAAAGCATGTACTATGTTCCCTTCATTCATGACTTCCCTCACAAAACATGGATCCACTTCTTGAAGACCAAGGATGAAGTTTTCAGTAGGTTTCAAGAATTCAAAACTCTTGTGGAAACCCAAACAGGGAAGAAGATCAAAGTTTTAAGATAAAACTCCAACAATTTCAATGATTTCTTCAAGATGCAAGAATCAAGAGGGGGTTCATTGTTCTGTACAACCTAGAGCATAAGGGGGTTGCAAAGAGGAAGAATCGATCCATCATAGGGGTTGCTAAGGCCATGATAGATGACCAAAATTTGCCAATGATTCTATGGGCGGAAGCATGCAATGCGGCAATCTACATCCAAAACAAGGTATTAGGGGGCAAGACACCAAAGGAAGCATTCATAGGTGTGAAGACAGAGACGAGTCATTTCCGCATCTTCGCATGTCCAGTTTGCATCCATATACCAGTGGAGAAGAATACCAAGTTGGAGCCCTCCAGCAAAAAGGGTTTGTTTATTAGCTATAGTGAGAATTCAAAGGCTTGCAAGATTTATATTCCAGGGGAGAGAAAAGCAATTGTAAGCAGGGATGTAAAGTTTGAAGAAGACTTCGCATCCAGAAAGTTTCATGAGCCATTACTAATGACAGAGGCTAAGGAATATGAAGCTCCAAAGGTTGAGCTAAGGTCAGCAGTGACTTCCAGTTTAGGGAAGCAGCCTTTGGCTCTAAAGGAGGAGCCACCAACTCCTGCCGGTTCTAAAAGAGACCTCGATGGTTCACTCAGACTTTGAGGGATGCTCAAGAGCATGTTGAGGCTCCTAGGAGCCCATTCATGGAAAGCAAACCTCTAAAGATGTTTCCAAGCTACATGGATGGATGAGCATCAACAAAGGTTCTAAGGCTTCCAGTTTTTAGAAGGAAGCCGACCATTAGGTTTGGAGGGATGCCATGATGGAGTACACCTCCATTATGAAGAATGATCTTTGGGACATTGTGCCTACATCAAAGGGGGAAGTCGACAACAACTTCCATATGGCTCTATAAGATCAAGCATGCGGCAGTTGGTAGTATAGAGAAGTACAAAGTGAGGTTCATGGCGAGAGGGTTCTCCCAAAAAGGAGTGGATTACGAGGAGATATTTGCTCTAATAGTCAAGTACACTTCCATTAAAGCAATGATGTCTTTAGACTCCAATATGGGATGGAGGATACATCAAGTGGAGGAAACATTACATCTAGCAACCTTAGGGCTTTGAGGTTAATGGGAAAGAGTCCCATGTATGTAGGTTAATAAAGGCTTTGTTTGGACTCAAGCAGGCACTATGGGCATGGTATTCGAGGATCAATGGATACTTGCAAAGCATGTGTTTCACCAAGTGAAGCAAATCACAACTTACATTTCATATTCGTTGAGGTTGATCTGCTCGTTTTGGTATTGTTCGTAGATGACATGTTTTTTACAGGTTCATAGAAGCTCATTGCAGGGTGCAAGGAAGATATGGCAGTTGAGTTCGAGATGAAGGACATTGGGATGATGCATTACTTCTTAGGGTTGGAGGTTTTCCATAGACTAAGGGAGGCCTTCCTTGGGCAAGGTAAGTATGCAATCGAGGTCCTGAAGAAATTTTGGATGGAGGACTACAAACCCATGGCCACACCTATGATCACTATCTGAAAAAGGTCACTACTTCAGATTCAAATATGGTGGATCCCACATTGTACAGGCGGCCAATAGGTTCCTTGATGTATCTGGTCAACACTAGGCCAGATATATGTTCTACAATGAACACCCTGAACCAGTTCATGTTGGAGGCAAGGCAAGAGCATTGTGTAGCAGCAAAACATTCACTCAGAGACTTGAGGGGCATAGTGGAGTATGGACTAAGAAATCTTGGAGAAGGTGAAGTGAAGTTGCACGGGTATATAGACTCAGATTGGGCAGGCAGTGCATCAAACAAGAAGAGCACCTCAAGGTATTACTTCAACTTGAGATCAACGATGATATCTTGGTTCAACCGGAAGCAAACTTCCATCACACTCAGTTCAACAAAGGCATAGTAGTTGTAAAGTGAGTGCAACTAGTTGTGAAGCCATCTGCCTCCGCAAGTTGCTAGCGAGTTTATTTGATCAAGAGTTTGGTTCACACAACGATTTATTGTGATAATCAGAGTTGTTATATCAAACTCTCTAAGAATCCAGTTTTTCATGATAAACCCAAGCACATTGAATTCAGGTATCATTTCACTAGAGATAGGATTAAGAAGGGAGCAGTAAAGCTCCAGAATATACACAAAACAACATGTTGCAGATTTTCTAACCGATCCTTAATAGAAGGGAAGTTTGAAGCTCGGATTTTCTAATCGATTTTCTAACCGATCCTTAATGTTTGTAGCTCGTACAGAAACTTCTACACAAGTTTGTAACAAACATGCATGAAGTCATCCAAACCAAGTCTATTTTGTAATTCACTTTATTTATAGAGTAAAAGTAATGTAATTAGTTGTTGAGTCTAGTAAAGTGTATTTTAAATACATTAGTGATTTAAACTAATCTCAACCGTACATCTCATTGGGAGATTAGGGTTTCAACTAAAGTATAAAAGCAAGTAAGAGGGTTAAGACACATTCATTTCTTAACTTGAAGACAGTTTGGTCGAAAGGAAAAGAAACACATTGAAAAGGACCAAGAAAGAGACCATGGAAAGAAGAAATTAGGGCAGCAGCAAGGCGATCGACTAGTAGGGGTTTACAGGTCAAATTGCAGGGTCATATAGTGATTATGTAGAGTCATATGAACAGTCCATAAAGGTGTGTACAATCATAAGGACAGGTCGTGCAAGTCCGTATAGTCATACAAACAATACCATAAAACAATTATTCCAAACTGTAAAAGCAGATTTCTTTATCAGCAAGTTGAAAACCTTAGTTTTAAGGTGTCCTTGTAAGTTTGGATCATTAAATAATAAGCTCATTTGAATAATAGATTTCTTATGTACCTCATAAATCATTTTTGTCTTCATTACTCGTATTTTCAGCCATTTGTGTGATTGTTGTTGTAGTCAAATCCATAGTAGCAGGGGCTACCATGATTTTAGATCAGTTTTGAGATCAATCCCTTGCTATCCTATACATGAGATCAGCAGTTGATGAGCAGTTTGTTGATTATCACTCATGCATTCAGTGGACCCAGAGCATTCATTCCTACAGTTTCATGCCAGGACTGAGCCTCATGACCCCAAGTCGGTGACTGAGTTAGCCACTCTTCATTATTCATAACAGATATGATTATAGTGCCCATGGTATGTACAGCAGCAGTGTTCCAGTACCACTCAGGTCTTACAGGTTGTGGATACAAGTATATGACCCAGTATATACATGGTTTGTGCACTTGGATTCTTATTGTGCTCCTTTACTTATTTTAGTAGCTGGACTTGGTATATAGTGGTTATGCATTGACGGTATTCTATATGCTTTTATTGGACAGTTTAGATTAGGTGCGATTTAGTTGCTTTAGTTAAGAGGTTCTTGTGTATACTCATTGGTCATGCACTATTCATAGTATGGACTTGGTCATTTCCAAGTAGGGATTTGCTTGCTAGTTGTGGCATCATTTGGTCACTGTCTTCATCCATCCGTTATCTTGCACCCTTTATTTTAACCCTCACTTACACCTTAACTAGTGATATCGAGGATTTCCCATGCCTCTACAACTATGTTGAATAGATCTTATGTTTTCTTTGTGCCTCGGCTCTGGATTGTGTGATTTTATCACAGGGATTTTTCTCCTTTAGTCCTTGAAACTAAGTATTCCTAACAGCACAAACAGTGTTTCTTAACACTAATGCAAATAAATTAAAATATATTCCGTAGCTAGTCAGTTGCCAAGAGACGAGCACTCATCCTTTGTATGATGTGAGGTATCCTTTGTATGATGTGAGGTTGTTTGCCCCTATAGGGCAACAAGGTGGTCACTCCATCGCACCTATTGACAATGGCGGGTAATGGAGGTCATACCGAGTCATTATCTGAGGCGCGCAAGGCTATTCAGGGCACCTGCTCTTGGAGAATGGATAGTAAAAGTTTATCTTAAAGTGAAAGTTAAATGTTATATCTTAACGTGTGCAAAGCTGACTATAAATTAACTGCAATAAAGGTTGCTTGTCTAGAGTCTATTGGAAGCACTCTCATCATTCCACCCATTTGTGAGGCACCACCATCCCTTAATGTTCATCTATCCAACATATGTATAGTGGAGTTCCCCTTTTTCCCTTATCCAAGGGGTGACAGTGATGAGGTTGTCAAGTCAAACCCTTTAGTCTAACCTTGTTTCTCCCACATTCACCCATTAATAGCAAAATGGTCAAGTACGTAAATGAGTATACACTTGAGGTTCTTGTTGGAGTAGCTGGTTGCTTTGATCTAGACTTATTCTTGATGTTTAAACTTTATTGTTGATGATCGCCAGTAAAATGCCACTTTATACTTTAGTCTTGTTGCTAAAATAAATAAGGAAGCATACATTATGCATTTGTACATGCAATCTAAGTCACCTGGTTCGAATTCGTGTTCGAGTTCGTTGACCTTGGAATTCGACAAAAAATCGACAATAAAAATTCTAGCGATAAAATTCGGCATTAAATTCGAGGCTATATATATATATATATATATAATAAAATTTAATATACTCATTAATCACACGATAAAATGAAACTATAGTCTATACCTATACAAACTATACCATATAAGAAATTTTTAAACAAACTATACCATATAGTAAATTTTTTAATATGATAAAATGAAACCATAGTCTATACCTATACCAACTATAGGATATATATACATTTTTAATAAAATTTAATAGAAACTATAGTCTATACATATACCAACTATACGATATATGAACATTTTTAATAAAATTTAATATGGATAAAAATGAAATTATATGGTGATATAATTTCATATGCACATAACTGTCGTGACCCTTTTTTGTGACTTGTGTGAATCGTGACCCATATTGTTAAATATCACAATATACTTCAGCCATATGCGACCCGACGGACTTGGTTCGAATTCATGTTCGAGTTTATCAACAGTGGACTGCGAGGGCAAGGCTCGAGCAACAGACTATAGTCAAGGCGGCATCCCATGATGGCATTGATGGGCGATGGTGATGGGTTCAATCTCAGCATTCGAGACTTAAGTCAGTCAACAAAACGCAGGCGGCTACAATGAGTTACAATTTGAGCTAGGGTTTTCCCATTTTCCACTTTTCCATCGAATTTAAAGAGGAATTTAAATAGAATTCAAACGCATTTTAACGATTCCAAATAATTCGAATTTTCATGGCGAAGTTTAACGATTAAATTCGGCATGCCCTAAAATTCGCCGAATTTCGATTTTTATCCTTCCAAACCGCCGAATCCGGTGACTTAGCATGCAATATCAATGATTTTCAGTTGGGTCATTATTTTGATCATTCTTGACCTGGGTTGAGTTTTGGCTGACAGTGCTTGATTTTGGTTATTTATGGCCTTTCAGTGTTCATTAGATGGTTCCATGCTCCAAACAGTGATTTTATATAATGGCTTGCATTATTTTTATTATTATTAGCAATTACAAGCCATATTTTTATTGTTCAGACATGGATGGACTTACATATGGATTTCTTGATGGACACATGGTGTATGAGTACTCATTCCTACTTGAATTAGACATTTTGTATCCACTGACACACTCAATTTTCAGTTCCGGGCACAGGTATTTAATATTATGGTTAGTTCATCATGCAACTACTAAGTGCCATATAAAAATGGCCTTTATATGACTTACAGAGATATGTTTTGTTCTCCGAGGTCGGTACAGGGGACATATTGGTGTGAGTACTTGTTATTACCATATTCCTATTTCTCGGGATTCATTTTTGGACTCAGTTAAGGCCCTCGAGTGGTCAATAGTGAGCTATAGGCATTTTTATCTTTCCAGGATGATGCTCCAATAGAAAATTTATTGAAGAATGGCTAGCAAGGAAATCAATTTGGCTTAGTGGGGCAAGGAAATGGCAAGAGATTGGTCCAAGGATTATTATTGATACATTCTACACCTTCGGCTTGATTTTCATCGCTTGTGGGGTCCATACGTCCTCCTACATGCCAATTGCGGGCGTCATCTTATGTATTGAGAGGCACACGTCCTAGTGACTATTATCACTTTATGTTATATCTTGTGATTTATGATGTATTTGGGTTGCTAGTGGAGATGTTTCATACCTAATAGCCCCACCATGATGTTATATCGATGTACCTAGTCACATCTTATGTCATACGTCCCCCCTAGAATGTCATTGTGGGAGTGTGTCCCATCCTTTTAGAGTGATCCATGTATATTGTATGCAGCACTTCTTAGCCGTTAATCTTGATGTATTAGCTTTTGATTCTAGCCCTTGATACTTTTGGGGTTTAGGGTTTTGGATTGTGAGGATCTATTTATATGATCTTTCACCATTTTTGTAAGGGACTTTGGTCTATGGATTATCAATAATAGAAACTGTTCATTGATATTTTACTGGTGATTACGATGTGTTGATGATTGTTCCATCTTGTTGTGCTATTGCATACCACTAGATTATTGTATATTTCTTCGGCAAATTCATTTTTT
Source organism: Pseudotsuga menziesii (assembly GCA_001517045.1). Lineage (NCBI taxonomy): Eukaryota > Viridiplantae > Streptophyta > Pinopsida > Pinales > Pinaceae > Pseudotsuga > Pseudotsuga menziesii. The sequence continues at coordinate 392,929 of LPNX010729741.1, read as the reverse complement.
TTAACTTGTTCCAGCAGGAGGAGGAAGTAGTTCAGAATAAATGGAAGGTGACCTCCCTTGGCTTGGATGATTTCTTTACAGGGAGTTTGTTACTTCTAAAATAAATTTGCATTTGCCATTATTTCTTTTGTGACCATTATTTTCTCGCTTTCTATAGTGAATGCCTGATCTGCTCACTGTATAAAGGTTTTTGCAGACTGCTAACTTTTATTTTTGTGTTTTGGACAGGATGTTTTTTAGGGGATAAGTTGTTTGTACGAGAAATAAATATGAATCCATTTGGAAGCTTCGAGTAAAAGGGATACGAGCCTCATCTGCCATCCTTATCCAGGTAAGTTCAATGGTATTTCTCTAGTTGTGTTTAGGGCCATTGTCAGCAAATCAAAACAAATTAAAAATTAAAATTAAAATTCTTAAAACTTTCGTTTCATGTGGAGAAGATGGAAGTTAGTCTTGGGAATTTTTATTTTGGTCTGGACGTGTTCATTCAATTTGGGCATCAAATCCAAAACCCTTCACAAATTTCAAAATGATTTTATCTCTGCATTTTAAAGCCCAGATTTAATGAAATGAGTCGAGCATTGCCCAAGGCGTTTTTTTAAATCCTCACGAATCAACTTATGCTTAGTTTTATTTATTTATTGAAGGTTGTATTCATATTTTCGTGGGGATAGATTAAATCGCAAAAGGGTTTTGCTCAGATTTTTTTTTTTGGGGGGGGGGCCATTCACGATTTGATCTCAAAGGGGTTTCTTTGTCAAAATCAAACACTAATTTTTTATTGACCCTTTTGACAGCACAGTTTTCATGAAGAATAAATTCGTTGTTAAGTTTTCCTGAGGTCGTTTTTGCTAGACGTCTTGTATTTGGGTTTATTTCTATACAATCTCAAGTTTTGGCATGTCGCTTTATCTTGGATACAATTTGTTTTAACAGATCTGTCAGTTCGTTGGTATATCGAGTTCCTTGGCTTCCATACAAACACGATTTTGGCATTAAGACGATTCCTTTCCTTTTTCAAAATCGTTTTTGTCCTACACGTTCTGCTTAGAGTGATGCGTAGAATTTTGACCCTCGAATGTGATTTGAAAAGATCCTTGAATCACCATAATTTTGTTAACTGTGGGTTTCCACTTCTAAATCGAGTTAGATCAAATTTCATAAAATCTCTTTTGTGACAAGTTGTTTTGGGCATAGTACTTCATGCTTGCTAAATTTCACTATTAAAGCCATGTTATTTCAAAAAAAAAAGGAAAAAGGGAATTTGTATAAAATCGAATTGTGCCATAGTTTCATATATTGGGGTTTCATAATAGTTTTAATCAAATCTTGTAATCATGAACTCAAGCGATTTCCCATAGACTCCTTTTTGCCCAGCTAAAGCACTAATCTGTTCAAAGTTAAGTTACCCTTAAAGCTTTGAAGTCCTCTCCACATGAAATGCACATCATCTTGCTTGGTATAATTGTCGACATCCTTAAAAGCAAGTATCTAGTTTCTAGGGTGTTTCGAAGTCCTACTAATCCTTTGTCCTGGTAACCTAATCTAGTAATCCTAGATCTTGAGCAACAACCCAATAATATTTTAGGTATAGGCTTTTATGCAAGATACCTTGCGTTAGATTGTCAACATTTTTTTACTTATGGTTTATGGGTTTTAGATCTTTCCCAATGGATTGGCCAGAGTCTTCCCCTTATCCCACTTCTAGTGTGGCTTAAAGTGAAGAGTTTTCTCACTCAATGTGACAACTATTCTTTATTCGGTGAGTGTGAAACCTTAGAGTCACTTCTTTAGTTGCCTGTACCCTCTAGCATCCTAGACAAGATCTCTTCCGAGGGCAGCTAGAAGTTATGTGATAACAGTTGCATGTTCAGAATGTTATTTAAGCTATTGAATAAATTCAAGATCTAATTTATTTACTAAAGAAGCATAGGATAATAATCACCAAGGGTTTGAAAATTTACAAATCATGAATGAAGGCATGACAAATCTGGCTATGGAGAGATTTGCAATTATTGTCATACCACTAATTCATGGGGCAAGATCCAAGTTTAGGGGATGGGGACGTGGATATGTTGTAGTGAAGGTAGGTTCTAAGCACAGCTTCACAAATGGTGGATGAAAGACATGTGCATTTGGCAAAGGCAGAGACAATGGATGATAAATGGGACACTAATGGGAGCATCTAATAAAGGTGGGAATTAAAGGTGTTAGGGTCCCCCTCGTCAAAGACGACAGGGAGGAGGGGTCATAGGGGAGTGGTTGTCAACCTAAAGAGAGAAAGAGAGAAGAGCCCGATAGGCCATGGGGATGGGGGTAACCAAGAAATGACGAATGAAGGAGAGTAGTTCCTCACTGGAGAGGACACAATCCACCACATTCACACCTCCATCATGAGGTAAACAAGTGAAGGAGAGACTCTACGAAGCATGGGATGTCCTTAAAAATCAGCAACTCATGGGATTCTCCAAGTTGTAGGAGGTGCCTGCCATACCCTGTAATAAAGCCCTAAAGCATCATTAAATAACCTAATAATTCCTATTGAATCTAAATCTATCTCTTGAGTGCAAAACATGTCCTCTTAGTGATCATGGAGAGAAATCTAAAGAGCTCTAGTGCAAGCATTAAAGTTGCCTAGAAAAATTACCTCCCCAACTTTGGCTTCTAAATGATGCTAGAGTACAAACTTAGTTGCACGGGTACTGCTCCCAAAATTTTGGCAACCCGTACCCGGCGTTTCCCCACTCCTGGGAGCTTGGGAGCCGATATGAAACGTCCCCTTTTATATGGGAGCTTCTTTCAAAACATGGGAGCTTTTTGGGAACTTGCTTTTGCCACTCCCTTTTTATTGGGAGCTTGTAGAAGCTCCTTGTCTGTTTGGGAGCTTCTGGGAACTTCTACAAGCTCCCAACCATGTGGAGGCCAAAATCATAAGAAAAGTGTTGAAAATCAATTGAATAATTGAAGTTTATTGTGTCAAGAAATCACCAATAAGAAGCTCCCAAACAGACAGGGAACTTCTACAAGCTCCCAACCATGTGGAGGCCAAAATCATAAGAAAAGTGTTGAAAATCAATTGAATAATTGAAGTTTATTGTGTCAAGAAATCACCAATAATAAAAAATTCAATTGAATCTATCAATAATGCCATTTTTTTTATTTTCAAGGTTATATAAATAAAGAGGGCCCACACCTCTTAAATGTTTAGATCCATTCACACTCAGTATATGTTGCAAGTGTACTTAAGTGAATGCAAATGGATCTTTTACAATACTAAGATACTGAACAACTTTAATTCATATCTCAAATGATTATAGCTAGCTTACGTTATTCATATTGACTGATATAGCAATTTAGGATCATAAACCATATCAAACTCAAGATACCACAAAATTTGAAAGTTTGTTCGTTGAACTTAAAACAACCAAGTTCATTCACATTAGAAGTAGTAGTTACCATAAAAAAAAAATACAGAGGCACCCAAAGACTAAGCACTCTTATGAGCAATAATATAGATGGAGTTGGAACAAGGAATTAGAAAAATATTGAATCTTATGATTTATGAAGCTATTGGTGCTTCGTACATATATATGCAACCTGCCTTTACACACTCGTACAATGAGATTTGTATAATGTGGACCTAGAGGAGTGAGCAAATTTAAAAAAAACGAATTTCATGACACTACTAGAGGATTAAGAAGATAAAATAGTTTAAGCTATGAAATTAATCAATTATGGTTTTTTTAACTTTATTTTTTTAAATATATTTTAAAAAATTAATATATATTATTGCCGCACCCAACCCTAGGTTTCCTACAAATTTTGGAGAAGCTTCTAGCCATATCAAATACTCATGTCCGCGTACCCAGCGTACCTGCATTCTAGAAACTTGTGCAACATACAAAGTTATTTATGAAACTCTGTCAAAATCAGTGTTGAAAAACTCTCCAAAAAATCGTCGACTTTTTAAAAAGTCACGATTTTTTCCCTAAGCCAAAAAATCGACAGGAAAAAATCGCGACTTTTTAACTTTTCAAAAAGTCGCTACTTTTTCCAAAAAATCGCGACTTTTTCCAAAAAGTCACAAAGGCTAAAAATGGCAAGTCTCGACTTTTTCCAAAAAAGTCACAAAGGCTAAAAATGGCAAGTTTCGACTTTTTCTAAAAAGTCCTAACTTTTTCCAAAAAGTCGCAAAGGCTAAAAATGGCAAGTCTCGACTTTTTCTAAAAAGTCCCGACTTTTTCCAAAAAATCTCCATTTTTGCTAAAATGGCTAATTTTTCAAAAATTTGTCATTTTAGCCATTTTACTGTATACTAACACCTTTCCTCTACCGTATAAATATTCCAAAACTTTGTTGTATTAGAAGATCAAACCATGCAAGGATAATCTATACAAAATATGTATCTGTTTATCAAAGATCACAATGGTACTTAAATTACTTTTTTCACTATTAGGGAATTTTTTGAGCAAACATATTTTGAGTGATCATCATAGCACATTGTAGGAAAAAGAAAGCAATGTTTAAAGTGGTAGATGAGTTAAGGCTAAATGTGAGGCTCATGTCGAAAATTCAATTTGGGAGGAGTAAAAAATANTTTAATGGCTGACAACCAAATCAATAAAATATACCTTTCAAAAATTAGGTTTAAGTCATAAGATGGAGGGACAAATAAAAAGCATTTATGAAAACCTTAAATTAACCTAATCATTGGAGTAGGGAAAAATATGAAGTATGAATGGAAAACTCGAGAAGACAGCATTGATATTAGATAGCTAGATGCTAGTTTTCCTCGAATACATTTATATATGTGATGTCGTGTTGTATTGGTTATCCACCTTTGAGTCCTTGATTGGACAACTATGATGTTTCATGATACAGTATCAACTTCGATGTCTCATTTTACATTTGGCATGACTACATGATGATATATATCAATGCTTTCTCCATATTTATGTCCAATGTGTTTATTTGATGTTATTGTTGCTTTAAATGTTTAAAATTCTAAAAAAAAATGAATGTATTTTGTATTTTTTAATGGTTGTCGGCTTTTCTCGATTTTTTCACCGATGTTGTCGAGAAGTTGTATTCAGGACCCTTGCCGATTTTTTGCCGATGCTGACTTTTTCAACATTGGTCAAAATCACTATGAATAGAAAACTAAGATGAGACTGAGTGAAGTAGTAGACTGCAACGTAGATAACTTTGGGAGAGGGGTTGAACCGCTAAGCCAAATCCATATGAAACAGGAAAGCTTGTTCAAAGCTTTAAGAGAAGCCCTACCCCCGAAGGGAGTGCCTAGTCAAACAGACCATCCCACCTGAAGATTCGGTCTCCTACCAATAAGTGGAAAGCCAATGATAACTAGTTCTGTCTAGAAGTGGTTGGATAGGGTTCGCATGGGTCTCAATATTAAAGAGGATGTTGGGTGTCGGGTGAACAAAGAACACCTTACATGATGCCCAACTATGACCAAAAGGATCCATTATTGTTCTACCACCCAATTGAAATCTTCCAACAAGCCAATCAAAAAGAGAACCCAAGTCAAGAGTACCCAAGAGGAGGGGAATCCCAAATAATGGCCCTAAGATTTCTAATGACCACCAATTTCCCCTCTTGTCGTGTTGTTGCTACCAACTCCATAGCGTGTTTCAACTCAATGACCTAAAATCTAGTGAGATCTACATCTAGAAATCTCCTACTAGGGAGGGAGAACAACCTCCACTTAGCTTTGAGAACCTAAAGTTAGTCGCCTACTAACTTAAATTGAACAAAAAGTGTGAAGTTTTTGCACATCCAAGCACACTCGATACTTGTGTCCTTCAAGTCCAAGGTGTCGTGAAGCAAAGAGATGCCTATTTGTAGGGGGTCCATTAAGAGCAAGGAGGGGGGTGGAGCCAACATACTCTGAGTTTAAGTTCTCGAGTCTAGTGGAGGCATTCTTCACTCAACTTGGCTTTTATCACCTCCTTACCTTGATGAGGGGGTATTGTTCCCTTTTCAGAACCACCTAAAACCAAGCGTTAGGATTTGTTGTCATGTTTTTGTTTCTTGTATAAATAAATCCTATCGTGATCTCATCTCTTCTTGCAATTTTTTTATGTTTAAGATTTCTTATTGGAGAGTGGGGGGCTCCATAAGTGGGTTTTGCAAGTGTATGTTTTCTTGGTGTTTGATTTTAGAAACTAGTTGTTTGAGATTAGTTACCGCAAAGTAGAGCTTGATGTTTTTGGTTTCAAGAAATTTCGTCATTCTCAGCATAATTTTAATTTGGGACATCCACTGTGAAAAATCTTACTCCGTGGCAATATCTGTGGGGTTGTAAATTGTTCTTGGATGGTTGTTGCAATTGTCAAGGGCCTCACTTACATTCTTTTCATTTTCCTTACAACAAGGGCATCCAACCAGCCCAAACCATCCCATCTTTATATGCATACCTTGGGTTACAACTCTGCAATGCTCCACTAACAACAATGAGACTGAGACATTTGACCAGATTTTCCAGCTCCAACTTTTTTCCAAATTTATCATTTACCAATTGCTCGATGCTTCTATGGATGTATATCCCTCTCTTAGGGTAGAGACGTTTCTTCTCGGGCCTCCCACTCCTCAAAACACCCTTCTCATATCGTAAAAAAAAATCCAATCCTTCACAATCTCCACTAACTAGGTTTCCTTTCATTTTCAATTCAACCAATCTATGCTTTCTATTCCTAGATCTCCCAAGTAGCGTTTTACTTTAACCCGCCACTTTCCTTGAAGATATCGATTCTTCCCTTGCAAAATGTGGCCTGGGCTATCCCCAATAGGGAGAAACAAGATCCACATTGTCATGTCCTCCCAAAGCTCAGCTTCCTCCTCAACCCAGATTTCACCAAAGCCCTGCTCGATGGATTTTTTCCTCCATTCTTCATGATATTACCATCTTCAAGGAAGAGAACTAGAGCCCATAAAACAGAATGGTGACCATTTTATGATTTATCAATATGAAACACTTGATTTAAAACACAGGATTGTTGTCATAAGATAACTTTGTGGATGTAAAGTAGATCATGAGTTCATGAAAGATTTTCTAGCCAGCCATGGAAATATACAAGTTTGACTTAAACATTTGAGATTTGCCTCAAATGTTCAACAAGAAAGATTTTCATTCCCAATTAGATATGTACAACTGTCGCAATAATCATTGAAGCAAATAGATTTAGCTTGATTGTTTGAGAATATAACATACAACCACCAACGGGCAGCTCCCATGTACCAACAGAACTGGTTAAGATTCTTACAGACTCAACTGCTTTCCATCTTTGTAACTAACTTTACCTAGATGTTTTAGTTATCAAATCAATGTTGATATATCTCCAAAAGGAATTAGCAAAGGAATCACATAAACACTAAGGCTGCAAAAGTGGATTCCTGAAACGGAAAGATACATGATTGCATACACAAGTTTATTAGTTCCACTGCCAAGGAGTGGTGACAAGACAAAACAAACTTTGGAGTATGTACCCACCTAGAGTCAAGCTCTTTGTGACCTACATAAATAAGAAAAATATGCCTTTAAACATCATGCAGAGAATACTACATCAAGAAATATAAATTGAAAATGCTAATGAAATTCAAGGATGGTAGCAACATTGTTTACATACTCTACTGACATTATGGTCCATGGAAAAACATTTCAGACAGAATATCAAGGTGACTGTCAATCAGGTGTAGCTCGAGTGGTTGTGAGGAAAAGTTATTACCCTCCCCACCCGGGTTCAAATCCCACTTTATGACATGTTTGCTCCTAGTGAGCTGATTGTTGATAGGCTATATATGATCTATTCATGAGTTGTTGACCTCGCCTTGTGCCCTGAAGAATCTAGAGCTTACCCTGGTACCATCCTCATAATGAAAAAAAGTGCCTGGGAGGTTTCCCACAGGACATATAACCGGAAAAGAAAGGATATCAAGGTGACTCAAAACTTAGAACAATATAACTTAACCATGTTCACATCAAGAATGAACAGCCATGTATGTGTGTTAATAGTGTATTTCACACACAAGTAATTGTAGCCAACATTTGCTCTCCAGCAAAGTTGTGGAGTATGTTCCTTATTAATGAGAGAACAGAACTAGATACTGTCTATGCAGAGTCCTGAACAAACCCCTTAAATGGTTGCAAGGAAGAGTGCGGTTAAAAATTAAATTAAAACTCGTCAGTTGCACTTTCTCAATCCAATGAACCAGCTTATCTTGGTAGAATGTCTATGGAAAGCACCCAAATCATATTATAACCTCACGTCCATATTTTATGATTTTAAAATCTTTAACAATGCCTGTAAACCGCACTTTTTCAATTCAGTGAAGCCCAAATTTCTTTAATAAAATAGCTATGAAAAGCATCTTAATATCCGTTATGACATCCTACTTAAGCCTTCCAATATAAATATTTTACAGTTTTCAAACCTTCAAATATTAACTTTTTCAGCCTCTATGGCATCCTACTAAAATTCAGATGAAGGGTAAAAACAAATATCATCCTTGAAACACGATATGCCACCTTTTCTCATTTGGATGGTTTTTCATTTTCTAAAACATTTAGTTCATGCTGAAAGGATTCCTACCCAAAACATCATGGATGTACTTCAACTACTCAGATTAGTTGAAAACTTGAACTAACACAACAAAGTAAACATTATCTTTTGCCTCGCATTTAACCCATCTATAAAGTATCTAAAAGCCCTGGAACTTGACCAATTTCTGATGTATTGGTTACGAGAATTGTTTGATTTGAAGTATTCACACAGTTTGGTAACGTGTCACTCTTTTATTGGCAATAAATAATCAAGTACTTACCTGGGAGGTATTTCAAATGAGAGTGTAGCAGGGTCCTAGCATGTGTGTTTTTGTGTAAAAGTGATTGTGAATCTATAAAGCACATTCTAATGGACTGTACCTTTGCAAAAGAAGTTTAGAAAGAAGCTATAAGTTTGGTAGGCCGTGCAGGAAGTTGGGATGGGAACACCTCAACTGATCGCTTTAGAATCTAGACTCTAGAGAATCCAGCTTTGGTACTCCATATATAATTACCAGTCATAGTCTCCTGAGCCTTGTGGATCACAAGGAACAAGATTCTGTTCTAAAGTAAGTCCTCAACGCTTAGAGGTTTCCCACAGTATAAAATACATTTATAATGATATCAATCAACCTCCAAAACAGAAGGACCTAAGGCTCAATGATCCCCTAGTTATTGATAAATTTTATTCTTGGGGTTACTTTGATGGAGCAAGTCAGGGAAATCCTAGTTCATGTGGTGCTGGGAAGCAGGGAGGGGGAGGGATCACTCTGTCACTTTCAATGCACCTCTAGGCAGAGGTACTACTAATTGAGTTGAACAGCATGCATTACTACATCTGTTACAACTTGCTACATAAAAGGGCATTGCCAGGCTGCAGGTGTTCTTAGACCTCTGCTGGAGCAAGTTAAAAGTTAAAACGGTCGTTAGATCCTTCACCACTGAAATTTATTTCAAGCATGTAAAAAGATCTTTCAACACCAGAGGCAGATGCACGCTCAAAAGTGCCTGTGGCAGGGCNAAGTTAAAACGGTCGTTAGATCCTTCACCACTGAAATTTATTTCAAGCATGTAAAAAGATCTTTCAACACCAGAGGCAGATGCACGCTCAAAAGTGCCTGTGGCAGGTCAGATTGGAATCATTGGATGTAAAGTAGTGGAGAAGCACAGACCCAGGTCACACCGGTGTATATTTGATTCTTTAGTGCTGATATGCCAGTTCTGTTCTAAGTCACCTGGTTCGAGTTCGTGTTCAAATTCGGAAAGCTTAAAATTCTTCAAAAATTCGGCAAGGAAAATTATGGCAATAAAATTCAGCATTAAATTCGAATGACTATAAATTTTAGAAATTAGAAAATATTTCATTATATATAAATATTAAATATAATAATAATATATTAAATTATTTAAATATTTTATAATTTGAATCTAATGGTTAAAAATAAGAATTAAAAATTATACCATACGTATTATACCATGTTTATTTTTAAGTTTCCAATTATACCATGTAGATCTTAAAGTTCCAAATTATATATTATACCATATGAATATATTAATATAATATAACACTATGTATCAAAGTTTCAAATTAAAAATTATATAATGTATATTTTAATTTAATTCTTAATAAATTAAAAAATATATAATTATTTTCTCTTAAGCATGTTGTCCACTGTTCCACCCGTCAACCTGCTGGCAGTCCATCCTGCAAAATTAATCCGGTCACTGACATGATCCACCGACGAATCGATTTGGCACACAATACGCTGCTAAGACTACAGTGTACATGTCCTGGTCCTCACCGTGGATGATCCACGACCTGCGTACAGAGATCTGAAGGCTGCCATGAACTTACCACTTCGAGGCTCATGAAACCTAGTATGAAATCCGAGTCATGAAATGTCAAGGCAGCCGTGGGCTCACACTTCAGAAAAACACACAGAAAACTCGGTGGAATTTAGGGTAGGCCGTTAAAATCGGCGATTTTTTCCTAAGAAATTCGGCTTGCTGAAAAAAAGGGCGAATTTCGATTGTGAAGGCGAAAAAACGCCGAACCCGGTGACTTAGGTTCTGTTAAGCTGGAGGGGTCCTGTACCCCAGTTTTGTTTGATAAGGAAGATACTTGTAGCTCTTTTCTTTCCTGGACAGTTATTCGAGTGCCTTTTTTACTGTTTTTTTTACAGGTAATAATGGTTTTTAGGCTTCTAGCCTTTCTGTAAATGGCATAGTCCCAATCTTAATAATATAAAGTAAAATATAGGTCAGTACAGACAACTAGTTTCTTTCAAGCGGATGATAAAGGTTATCCATTTTTGGATATATAATCACCACATTACTTTGGTTTTTGGCTAAATGATATGTACTGTGTAGCTTTTTCTTCTTGACATACAAGTTACAGTTTTTTTCTTGGAAAAAAAAAATAATTTGTCATATTTTCAATAATAATTTATGTAATTTGTCATTTTTCTATAATAATTTATAAGAAACCCCTGGGATGTTAACTAAACCCCTGGGATGTTAACTTATGTTAGGATATAGTAAGAATAATAACATTTTATCAGAAAATTTATAGCAAATAAACCTGATTTGCCTTCCGGCCAAGACCCATGAGAAAATTATCAGGTTTTATATCTCGATGAAGGAAGCTCTTGCTGTGTACAAACTCAATTCTTCGAATCTGACATCCACAATGAGAGTCAAATCTTAGTCATTTATTACATGGTACTAATCCCACCATTTCACAGAATTTCAGAACACTGTGATTTCAATCAATGTACTTTGCAATTATCAACTAAACACTGAAAGCATTGTACAATAAAAAATGAATGTAACCAGTCATGTTTTAACTCATATTAAAGAGTTCAAGGAAAGAAATACCCACTAGCTGATCAGCAAGCATCAATGCAGTCTTCAATGAGAGCTTTCTATTACAGTAATTAAATAAGTCTTCAAGACTTGGCCCAAGAAGATCAAGGACCATAGCATTGTAATCACCTTCAACACCAAACCATCTTACATTTGGGATACCACCTGCTCATTCAACAATATGATTAAGAGAGATGCAACCAAAAACAAAACTTAATATAGTAACAACAACCCCTTGTGATAACATTGAAGAGTCAACAAAATGAGAACAGCATTTCCACCTTCTGCTCCTCCTCCCTGGAGTATTCTGTAAACTTTGGACTCATACAACAGCTGAGGATGTTTAGTCTTCACACTTTCCTGTTTGATAAAAAAAGATCATTAGATAACTACAATAACAAAAAAATGTGCACTCTATAAAAGGAAGAGGCATTGGATTAGATATTAAGTTGTTTGTACATTACCTTACAAACACACAGTCATAGAAGAAAAGGATAGAAATCAAAGAGTTCATTATCACAGGGAAATAATTTGTGAATAGGGAACCCCGTGTATTATTTTTGACACCAACGTTTCGGACTACAACATAATTGAGTCCATCATCAGGGCGGCTACTCAGAACATTTCCTTCTCATGTTTTGAGTATCCCCATTGATGATGGACTCAATTATGTTGAATGTTGGGGTCAAAAATAATACACGAGGTTCCCTATTCACAAAGAAAGGATACTCAGCAAAAACTCAAGTATATTAAAAATAGCAGTCTTGAATTTCCTGTGTGAAATATAAGAAATATAAGAATAGTATGGTAACATGAATGATTTGCAGAAGCAACAGGTGCACATTAAGAGTTCATGAATCTTCCTTGACAAACTTTAGACAGTTACATTTATTTAAGCCATACCCTAAATGAATTCCAATGCTACTTATCTTTTATGGTCTGCATAAGTCTACAAAAAGGTTCTATCTCATAAGAAATCCACTTTTCAGTTTCCCTAATCTGGCCAGGAAGCACATTGCCAAAGCTTTCTTGGTTTCTAAATATAATATTGTATTCTCAAGTTTCATGTGGATATAGACAAACACAGTAGTAGTCTACAGCTTGTTCCAGGCAACATGATTTTGTATATCCTGCTTCACTTTGTCTCACAACAGACGATCAATTTCAGGTGTGTTTCAGGAAATTACTATTCCTTCAGCATCTTGATAAGTTTAAAAGGTTACTCCAGATACAAAAAAAAAGATAAGTTTAAAAGGCTTTGTGCCAGCAAATGCTAATTGCAAGATCTGTTGAAGCAGTTGTTGGATTGGAATCTCAGACAAATCCAAGACAATAGAAGTAAAGAACAAGAAGATAAACGTGATACAGTGCCACCAACATGTTAATGACGCAAAGACGTATACAAATAAATTGAATCAAAGGCTAAAGGTAAGAGCTTTGGAAGTTTGAGATCTATTCAGCTTACTGACCCATAATTCAAGTTTACAATAACTTTTCTAGTAAAGAATAGACCATACCAGTTTAATGCCAACTTCCTCATCTGTCAGAATATTGGTCCCTGAAAAACGCAAACAGAACAGAATGTAAAACAGATAAAAGAATAACAATCAGCATTAGCCGTTCTGACCCAAGTACACAATGCCATAAAATAGAAGCTCTTTGTGCCTTCCTGACACAAGAGTGAAGGCCATGTTAAACAAAGAATGAATGTTACATGATACATCAAGGAACTTAGGTCATACAAGATCTCCCTTCCTACATAAAAAAGGAGAACGAAAAAGTCCAATTGACCAATGAGATTATACTTATACAGATAGGATCTGACTTTTCTTCCAGAAATCCAAAGGCAAACTTTACACTTATACAGATAGGACCTGACTTTTCTTCCAGAAATCCAAAGGCAAACTAATGAGCTTTTACCATTCACCCCTCTTCTTATGGAGGGGGGTCACGTATCCTAGGTCAGGTTGGACCACTGCGCAAAATCATGAACGGGTAAAGCATGACCATCAAACATTTGAAAGCAGCCTATGTGGACCTCCAACGCCAGGGTGAGAAGGTGGCTCGCATTTGAACCCTGAGATTAGCCAGCCTAAAATCAAAGCCTGCTCCGATTCCAAATTCAAGAATATCTACATCTTTCCTAGAAATGGTACTCATGCCGAGAACCATGTGGCTTCCTTCAATTTCACAGCGAGGATCCAGTCGTCCATGTCCTCTCTCTTTTTTTCGGAGACACGGACCAAGGTTTCTTTGAACCTAACTAAGATAATGGCTTCGAACCCACTGCAACAATCCAGATCCCATGGAATGCCAATTGCCGAGATGCAGAAAAGTTTGCGGAAAACCACTAATATACACAACAATTTTCAACAATAGAAAAACTATATATTCTCATTCGACTGGTGCAGATATTCCCGTTGATAATGAAAAAATGTATCCAAGTATACATAAAATGATAATGAAATCAAAAGTCTGAAAGCGCCCAATCTAAAGCGTCTACGTATAAAATGACCTTGATTACATTAAAAAGCAAATTGGGTATGCCCAAACACGGAAGAAGTAAAAACATACCAAGGTATATTTCACCAAATGAACCGCTACCAATTTTTCTCCCCAGTCTGTATTTCTCCCCCACCTTTGGCTCCATGTCTGGCTCGAAAGATACTGTGACAATCTCCTGGTGTTTCTGTTATCTCAGACTGTATACTCAAATCCACTAATTCCAATCCGATCTGAACCTAACTAAAATGTCCTAATTTTATCTTTTCTCCGCTTGATCCTTTCAAAGTGGGCAGGCATGATCCATAAGCTCTGAAGTCATACATTGCCCGGATACTGATCGAGTATAGTGCCCTATATTGCGCTCAAACACAAAGAAATCGTAAACCCACTTACCAAATTCAGTAACCCACTAGTGTAAACACGTTTCTAGGCTCATTGGGACCATTTTCAAAGATGCCGACCTCAGCTTTCAGCTGTTATTGAATGATTCTTATTCCAAAATGCCTCACACAAAACACACCTGAAATTCCCACTCGACAGTGCTGCGGCATTAGATTTCAATCATCAAACCCTTCAATCTTATCATCCCTATCCTAATTATTAGAGTTTTCAGTCAGCTGGGCTTCATTTCAGTAGCCTCAAAAGGGCTTGGGCTTCTTCAGTCGTCCATGTTCCTTTTCTTTTTCGGAGAAACAGACCAGGGATTATCTGAACCTAACTATGATAATGGGTTCAAACCCTTCTACACCACATCCTAGGCAGTCTCGGTTTGAAGCTTATATTGCCTTCCACCCTTGATGTGGGACCATAGACCACCACCTACTGAATAGTTCCGCTCACCCGTAAGCCCTCTCTTCAATGGCAATTGGTCACCCGTCTACCCGAGGTACAAGTCCATTTTGCTTCTTTCGGTCTGGATGGTTCTTGGTGTAGGTTATGTCTTTTGTAAGTTTCGTTCTCTACAAATACGTATCTACGTGTTGTATTCGTGTTTGTGCAAACTGTATTTTTTTTAAAGTGAATATAACTTTTTTACAAATACATACAGTATTCTTATGTAATATTTTTGTCGTTAATTTCTCCATTCTAAATAAGCTTCAATTTGTAAATCCTTATAAAAGCAGGATATGCTTTAATTTAATAATACTTATTAAAGTAGGGAATAAAGCTTTAGTTAGGCCTTAAAATAATGTCGACTTTATATTAGTCGTTGTTTATAAAATTCTATGATATTTGTGATATAGATTAAATAATAATAATAAAATTAAAATGAGATATTCTTTTATGGGTTGATAAGAGTGATTTAATAAAATAAATTTGCATTTATTATATACTTAGGGGTATTAAATTTTTATTAAAAAAATTGATTAAATAAAATTATATATTTAAAATTTAAGGTTAAAAAAATTTAAAAATTTTGATCATTTGCTATGTAGTAGTTTTATATTTAAATGGAATTATTCTTGTTTGGTTTTAATTTTTTAGTTTTTAAGTAAAATTTAAAATTGAATAGATGTATGGTAAGAAATAACTTTATTTACTTGTTTTTGTTATTACCTATATTATATATGAAAGAGGATTTTAATAGGAATGTTAGGCCGCTAATGCAAGTGGTTCACATGGTTCAACTTGATCAAATTAGTCATGGCAGAAATTGAAGCTGCCTTCCAAGGACAAAATCCAAAGATGTGAGAAAGAAATTAAATCTTTGAATGAAAAACTAGTTGTCTATGGAAATGAGAATATAAATTTAAGGAGCATTTTTCATGAGCATGGTATGCAAGGTATATATGGAGACAAAATTTGAAAATGTTGAAAGCAGAGAGAATAGTGATAACTCTCTAAATTCTTAGGGCAATGATACTTCTAATAGTAACGTGCAAGTTGTTTAAAGTTTGAAGGACGGTGAGCCTGTTCCAGTAAATTGAGATTTTGAAGACCAGAATCCTAAAGACATTCGAGTTCCTAAAGACCACAATTAGAATATTGTTCACTCAATGGAATCAGGCCTGTAATAGTGAGGGCCTTCCTCTATTTTGATATTTTGTAATGCCATACATTTTTCTTCTACTAGGTCTTTTATGTAGAATTTACTTGTATAAGTCAGCTTGGCATTTGTGTTGTAGAACTGAAGTGGTTATGTATTTAGATGTTTTCGATTATGAAGACTATAAAACTGCAAAATTAATATGTAATCTCAATCTTCAGCCATCAGATGTAATTCAAGGATGTACGGTTCGACCACACCCTCTTTTTTTTATATAAAAATACAAACCATTTATGTTAAAAAAACATCTTATATGTAAAAAATATCATAAAAAAATTAATTTCATATTTAAGATGGATCTATTCTCATTTTAATTCCCTATAGTGAAATAAACAATATCTTTAAAGTGGAATTGTTAAAAAAAATTAAATCGTAACAAGAGCCACATGGTGGCAATGTCCCCGACATCCACATGTCGTTGCAGCTTAATTTGATAGCAAACTAGCAATTATGTAGTAATGAGGAATTTCAACCGATCACTTCATTCGCAAGAAGATTTCAACATTCATTTATCTAGATTTTATTTTATTTTATCAGTGAACATTTATATTTATGTCTCTCGTGCTAGATAAAATAAATTATTTTATTAATCAACATTCATTTCAAATTATTTTATTCATCAACTTTCATTTTACAGGAGACTCCAATTTTTCATTCGCCTCTCCATGCTTCTTAGTGATGAATAAATATGCATTATGATTCTTCCATTATTTCTAAGAACCTCATATAATTCACATCAAAAAAAATATATTGGAGAAACATAGAAATAAATAGATATGCATACACTGTTAGTATTTAATAATTAAAACGGATGAATAACTAACATGTTCTATGTTTTAACGAGAATAAATATAAGTACGACAATTATAATCTAAGCTAGTGACAAAATAAATGTTGCAATTAAACAAATGAGAATAAATATACATACAACAAATTATAATCTATGTTGGTGCAAAATAAATGTTGTGATTAAATAAATGAATTTGGAATTTTGGTTTTGAAATTTCTCAATATTTCTTACCTAAATTCGGTGTAGAGATTAATGGATTTCAACATTTTATACATCCCACCTAGAAATGGATGGATCTGGATATATCGAGTTAAATCTATGCTGCAAATTAAAATAAGTTTGTTCTCTTTATGTTTATGATCGGATTTTAGGGCTGGATAGATGGGTTTGACTTAAGAATTTGCATTGTTATTCTGTAACAACTGGAACATAACCTACAAAATAAAACATTTCTTAGCAAAAATTGTTGTGGTTTAATGGACACCGAAACCAGGAATTTTGTCCAAGCGGTTTGAGCTCATCATAATCTTCTATGAAAGCATTTCAAAACATTAGCCTCAAACTAATAAGTCTAAACAATAACTAATCTTTAAGCATTTTAAATATTTTAAGGTATTAATTAATTTGCCATTTGGTGATTAGGTTTTAGTTTGTAGGTTGTGAACCTATGCCAGTATGTATTGCATGCTCCAATTCCTATATATAAGAGTCCCTGGCTATCTTAAGAAAGGGAGTGCTGCTAGTGACGTTAAAGAAAGCTAGTGAAATAATATCAGACAAGAGTTTCAGTAATCAAATTTCTTCTTGGCTTTCGTCAATTGAAATAAGGATGAACCAGCCGTCTAGAAACAAATCATAGAAGAATGTAAATAATGAAAAACAAAACTCTTATAAACCCGGGCCTAAATGGAACAACAAGTCATTTCTATGACCCAAGTGTTATGTAACATAATCAAGGCTAGATGTAACACCCACTAACTTGCACTATTAAACTCTCAAGTTGAAACTAAACATATAGCACTTCAAACCAATAATAAATCCACTATCAAATATCTACAAGATAATTTATTTTTAGTGTGTAATTGTAACCGGGAAAGTAACCCTGAGAAAGTTGTTAAAGGAATTGAGCTACCATGACCATTCGAGCCCAGCAGAAAAAGGAAATCTTATTACGACAAAATAGAGAATAAAGGAGCTTAAATCAATTGCTTACAACTAAATTTCCTAGGTGGGATTCTATTTATAAATAAAGGTTCTTGATGTGATTCTTTTTTATAGGAAAGTCTCTCAACACTCAATCTATTTGGAACCACCCTAGGTTTACACGTCCACTTTTAAAAGGGTTTGAACTCTTATTATTAAGTCGGCTATTATAGAGTGTTGAATTTGTGAATGGCATGGCTCTCTCAATAGTTGGAATTCGGCCACATGTATTATATTAATAATAATATGCTCTAGCTTAGCCTCTGCTTATTGCTTTTCACCTATATAATTTGCACCTGGAATTTTATCTCTTACCTTTACTAAATTAACAACCATTCAAGAAACTACTATAGTAAGCACAAAGCCCCATAAAAGACTATTATTGTCATTAATAACTCCCTGGAAAGTAGACCTATGTAGATGCGGTATGTGAGACTAGAGTGCAACGGTCCAAAAATGTTATAACAAGGGGGTTTCATATACAGTTAAGGGGGGATATAAGATAATTGCCTTAGATGAGAAGAGGGAACTCAGGAAGGCATATAACCAGAAGCGTGGGGTGCGTCTGGAAGAGATCCGTAGGATGAAATGTTCAAATGGGGGTTTTATCGGAGGGCAAGCAGAAGTACTCCAATCCCAGAGTAATTGACTTTACCAGTATAGTTGTTATTTTACTCCCCTCAACTTAGTTTAAGGCATGGAGTGTGTTGCATATTACAACGATGGCGCCCTACTGATCCACCACCATTATCCCTATATATCATATTAACACAAGTGGTCCCACAGATAAACCCAACATATTCCCCTTTGGCCCTCACTTATAACCACACTACTTGTACTGAGCAGATATTTAATTTTGATTTGAATGAACATGAGAGATTTGCTTGTGATCAACCTATTTTGGGTCAGAATGGCACACCACCTATGCATTATGATACATTGTCTACATTTTAGCGCCAGACGTCCCACCATTCTTGATCGTACAAATGGTTAGAAATTGTGTTTTGTATGCAGTTACAATATTGAGCATTTTAGAGTAACAAGCCTTGGCTAATTGTGGTTTTTTTTCCTGTCTAAATTGCCGAAGGACGTGCCTCTCGATGAATCATCTTTTTCATAGCAAAAAAAAGTGGGCTTATAGAGCATGTAAACATAAGTTCAGATGTTGGATTATTTTCCTATGAGTAGGCCCCTTTTCCGTGTCAACTGACTGTGGTCTGTTAGCTGATGAATTTGTCTCGGCATCCATCCTTCCTGTCAATACGCCTCCCTATGGCAACCTCCTGGGAATGGCCGGTGGGGCCTAATGGGACATTGGTTCAGAGCCAGACAAGAAGGCATCGATTCACATAAGGCATAACAATTAACATGGATTCAATTACAGGAAGGCATCTTCTATCGGTTAAAAAATTACAATAATAAATATGTTCACAGCAATCAATAAAGTAATAAAGCAGGCCTCGCCTTACCCTGACATGACCTGCTCCGTAATGAAAGTGGTCTCAATTAATGAGCTCCCCCAGTGCCATGATCTTAATAAATGTATGATGATCTCAGATCGTCGCCACGTCTTGAGCACCATTTTACGATATTGAGGTCATCTATATGAACCAATCTTATTTAAGAAAAATAGTTAGTAAAATAATGTAAAAATTACGGACTATAGTCTTGACTTTAGAAATACAAAAAAATTACTTCCACCGACATGAATAATACCACCTTCGTGAAAACTATATTGTCCCCCGTTGGGGACATAATAATAATAAATACTAAAAAGTCACTTAGATGGTATTGTCCATTAAATCACAATAACCCCGTATTGTTATTCATTTTCACGCCACACCTATTAATTAAAAGAGGGAAAGAGAAAAACTAAAAATAGTTACTTAATTTTGAAGGAGTTTAGATGTTTGACGATGTTGTTCATCCGACGAGCTTTTAGTTGAAATCCAGCAAAAAAAAAATTAAAATTTGATTTCTATGTTGTTTAAATCATTGTTCTGAATGCATAAAATTATTTGGCACCCTCAAATACCCCAGGGCACCCAGATTAAGTAAGTTTAAACATTGTTCTTTGAGATCTAAATTTTTATTTAACGGATTTAATCGAAATCATGCCAAAAAAAGTTGTCAAGAATGAGCAAAATCATTGAACATTTAGAATACGCTCTTGATTTTGGTAGTATATAAAAATGTTACTAATGACCATGTCCATTAAATCACGGTAACTTTACTATGTCCATTGAATCACAATAACTTAACTTGATGGTGCCATCCATTTCAATGCCAAACTAATGGCCACAATAATGATTAATAGATGAAATGTTCAAATTTGCGTTTGTGAAACTATTGGAGAGACAAAAACATTCATGTAATTAGTATGTGGCAATTATAATTGAAACTATTAGAAAAGGCAATTTAATTTGTAGGCGATTTCATTTATAAGCATCCCAAAAGTTGTATAACGAATTTTGCAATTATTATTAAAAATAGTAATATATTTTGTAGGTGGTTTCATTTATGATCGTCTTCATTTGTGTTTTTCAAAAAGAAAAAAGAAAAAGAAAGAATATATATAACTTGATGTTTCAAGATAGAATCAAAGTTATAATGACTTTTACAAGAAATTTCTTCAACCATAATGGTGATTGTCATCTCTACATTGTTACAAAATGTACAGATTAGTCTGTTAAATAGTAAAAGTATTTTTCCTCAGCCTTAGTGCTACATAAAAAAGAATAGTAAGTGCCATATCCACACTAATGTTGAAGTTACAACTATTATGAGAAAGCAAAAACTCAGTTGGAAATAAACTACTAATAAACTTTAATGAAGCCTTCAAAATCTTTGAAGAAGTACTCATATTCTTCAAAAACTAGGATACCCTATGAACCACCAATAACTCTTTTGGATAAGTGGTTAGAGAGCTTGTTAAAATTTTTGTAGATGTGAACAAAGGACAATTCAGAGAAGGAGGTCTACAATTGAGTATTGTATCAATAACAAATGGACGATTAAATTATAAAAATATCACAAATTGTACACTAAGTTTTATAAACATCATAATATCACATTGTATATACAATGTGTAAAAGGAACAATCTAATAATAATAATAATAATATAATTTATAATTTATAATTTAATCAAATACCAAATTGGTGTATAATACTGCCTTATTTGTGGGAAAAGAGACCCTGTCCCCATAGTGTTTTAAATGCTAAAGTCTAAATATATATACCATGTCCCCTCTAAATGTTAACATGTAACCTTATAAGTGGAAATACGTGTTCTTAACTATTTTTTAGCTAGAACAATAAGCTTCTATTAACAAAGAAAATATATAATATGAAAAACCTATTGGAGGCCTGCCCTCGAGGAAACCAAGCCTACTCACAATCGTTAACTAGTCACTTCTAACAGGCCATGACTAATATTATCATAATAAATCTCATTGCCTACCTTATAGAGCGAAACCAAACATTATCAGAGATTGGCATTGTAAGCTAAATAAACAAAACTAACTTGAAGATCCATAAAACCTACCCTAATAAGGGAAACTATGTCTACATAAAAATCGTCCAAAAAACCACAAAGAGACAGAGATAAACACAATCCAAACCAAATACTACTATATTAATTTTCAAACACAATCTTGCAACATTACACCTGGGAGCGGTCATTCAAAGAGATCTTGATGAACTCAACCCATGAGTTGTCTCCACTTCCACTTGTCGTTTAAAATGGAGTAATCGCAAGTTCCACTAGCTCATCCAATTGCCTTTGGAGCTTGTCAATGTCATCTCAGAGTCAGCTTATGGTGCTTAAGGTTACTTTCTGGAAGAGCTCTATGTCCATCAACACCCTATCCAACAAGTTCTTTACAATCTAGTAATGACTACAACTTTACCTCGGCTGTGTGTTTTCTCCCTCTCCTCTAAAGCTAATGCCTCCATTGCTTTGATGGTCTGCTAAATGTGAAGTGGAATTGATGAATTATAGGAGTGACTCCCATCTCCTTGAGTGGCCCCCTGGTGCCACCTTCCACCACTCACCTAGTGACACTTAGTCCCATGTCGAGGCACAATGTGAACAAAGCACCAATCAAGCCAAAGCATAGGTAGGGAAATCCTATCAGGGCCTGTAAGCCAGAACAACCAAACACATAGGTGTCTCTCCTTTGAAACCCAAAAATAACATTTTTTTGCAATGCACCTACAAACTCCTCCTTCCATCCGTAGAGTTGAATTAAGCTTTATATCAAGTGCATTAACTTGCAAGGTTTCATCCATAATATCATGCTTTGACATTGTCCTTCCTAATCTTCCCCATTCCCACGACCTTTATGCACATGCGTTTAAGGTTCTCTTCAGGGAGATCAAGATTATTCCATGTTAAGTTCTCAAGTGCCAACAAGTGTGGATGACTCCTGCATTGCATGGATGGATTCAAGCTTCCTTGAGCCTTCATAAATCCTTCGTCTGACTCCTTCCTACAAACAGATCTCATCATTGAATGTGCAGGTGAACGCTTTGAATGCCATGTCTCTTCCAACTTGCTTTAGCATGTGTCATAACACTTGGAGCAAAGTAGTTTCCATTTGTCTCGATGGCACTGTTTTATTCGCGTGTGGGGAGGGCGTCTTTGATGTTTTTTCTCACCTGCATCTGGGGAAAGTTTTGAAAGACATGGGAGTGGGTTTTGATCCACTTATGTGTGCACGGGACATGATATCATTTAATACAAACTCTCTAGATACAACCACACATTCGACCACTACCTCAAGGTGACCCCATGGCTTCGGGCTAGTCCCTCATGGGAATTGAACATTGCCCACTAGCGAAAAAACCCTCTCTTTTCACCAATGGATCCAACTGTCACAACCACAATCAAACGCACTTTGCTTCTGTGTTTTAAACAAGGTGTGCGACACTTCCCAAGAGGCTTCTCGATGAATTGGTTGCTCAAGAGCGTCTTGGTAGGCTACGTCTAATCTTATGAAAGTGAAAGCTTACTTACGGTTTGTTGTTTTACTTAACCGAACTTTAACTTGGCCAATTGCATTGATTAATTAAATCCACACAAGAGACAATTATAATGGTGGGGTTGCCAAACCAGATCCACCGTTAACTATTGTATTACTTGAAACAACTTTTACAAAGATGGAGCTACAACAAACCGCCAAAGCTCTAGATGTGCGCCCAACTAGCAAACACGCCTCCGTTTACAAAATACAACAATTTGAGTTGACCTTTTTGCAGGTGTCCAACTCTCAAGGATGTCAATCTGCTAACCCCTGTAGCTATTGTCAACTATCACAACCTAAACTCGTCTAGAGAGTTGGCTTTCCAGATCGACACTTCTTCTGCAACCCTGTTGTGTTTCTTAGTTGAGTCATTTTAGCAACTGTGCCTGCGACAGAGCTCGGATGCATCCCTAACTTGCATGTCTTCGACAACTGTTCACTTGTCAAAGCTTGCTAAAGCTTGGATGCCTTCCTTCAACATTTGGGTGCATCACATGAGTGAGTGTGTTTCCTAAGTGGGAACTCCCCTTTGCTTGGAATGTATGCCAACATTGGGCCGACGTGTTATCTGTCTACTGAAGGTCCACTTCCCATGAAACCACACGTGCTTTTGTCTTCAAGTGTTTCATTGGTTGGGCATTAGGTGATTATGGGCGCTCATCTACCGAATTCCCCTAAAGTGTGTTAAGGTTGTCGTCGCGTTAAGGTGATGGGAGCGCTCCATATGGGCACTCCGTCCAACTCGCCAGCTTATCAACTAGGTGCCTCCACTAAGCACATGCTCCTGGAAACCTATGTGGTTCCAAGTGCGCTTCTAATGAAGTGCTTGGGTCGACTAGCCCTTATTCATCTAGGATTCCTCCCAAGGTGTATCCAATGCTTCATGAGCACTTTGGGCTTCTTCACATGTCCTATGCTACTTGCCAACATTTCATTGAGGTGCCACACTCGTGGGCTTTCCAAGTGCCACCTACTTGAGTGTGGACTTCATTTGTGGGAGTGCACCCATGTTTGGTCTGCACACCCCATTGTTGTTCCTTCGCTTATCCAATGTGTCCCCTTGCTAAGTATTGCCAATTGAACACTATTCTTTCCCAACTAGGAACCCAAGCCAGCTCTTAGGCGGGGGTGAAGTGCATGGATGTAACAACCTCCCCCACTTAATCTCATTGTCGTCCCGGTAATGTCTCCAAGTTTGTACTTATAAACTATGTCACAACTCTTGTATATGACCATCCTTGCTCCTGCACGTTTGGACAGTCCACTGTTGTCTTTGCAACAAAGTGAGTTTCCTAAGAAACTCTTCTATAGCCAAGGCTTCCAACCTCTTACTTCGAAACTAGTACTGCATGCATTCTGTCATGTCTTCGTTCATTGTGCACCCCGTGAGTGGATCATTTAGGTAGCTAGTCCAATCGTGATGTCTTCCATGTCACGTCCCCGACCCTCTAACCGGTGAAGAGGACGCTACTAACACCAAACATATGGGCAAACAACCCCATGAACATGAGCATGCATATAATGCTGAAATAAAAAGCTTAAACATAATACATACTAAGATGCATAACCCTTCATATACATAGTGGAAGCAAACAACCATTCATTCAAGCATGTCGCATGTTCATCATATTCATTAATCAGTAAATATAATTGCAAAAGTAAAATGGACAAGAATACTCATATGATAAGAACTCGTCTCGCAACCAGCTACGTCGCTGCAACGTTCCACCCAACCATAGGCCAACGTGCTCATCAATCTCTCAGCAACACTGCCACCCCCGAGCTGGGCATGATTCCTCAAGGAGTAAGGGTCAAAGTAGGCTTACACATAACCAAGGTACACCAATCAGCCAATCCCACACAGTAGGGTTTATCAGGCCGTCACGGAGCTAGGAAAGGCTAAATGCTAAGCTGGTGGCCTCAAACACCAGTTTTCTCAAGCATACCCAGCCTCTAATCCTACTCTCAACAGTCCAAAGACCAACCACTACATGCCGCAGTAAAACAAACAGCTCACAACTCTGTGAAGAAGGCAAAGACAACAGGGTGACAACCCCAAACAAAAGGTGAAACACAGTTCAGGTCAAACCATGCTCCAGAGTTGTTCTTGGCCCTATCATGGCCAAAACAACTCAGCAACCACCCCCAAAAGACGTCTGCAGCCTTAGCAACCAAGAAGCAACCCAAAACCAGGGTAAATCGACAACCCAAACTCATAATGAAAACTATGGAAACCTTACACAGTCCCAAAACAGGGGAGAAGTCCGATCCTCAATCTTGGACAAAAGAAGGACATAAATGCAGACCACAATCTGATGAGGAAACGACGAGAATTTTACACAGTCCGCAGTTGGGGAAGAAGCAAAACTCCCAGCATATACAGGGGAGAACTCAACCAACGGATGTGGAAATCAATGGCCATCCAACATCCAAAAGCCCACAACACACGGTTCCTCAATGCAAACGCTGAAGAAAGTTACACAGACCGAAATGGGAAAAGAACCAATTCTCAATCAATCTGTGTGTGAGGGGAAAGGACGCGGCCAATCAAAATATGGAAAACAACAGCCCACGAACAAAAAAAGACAACCACAGCGATCTGTCTGTTCATGCCTGGGGTTGTTTGCATTATATGCCTGTTCATGTTCATGGGGTTGTTTGCCCGTATGTTTGGTGTTAGTAGCGTCCTCTTCGTCGGTCAGAGGGTTATGGACGTGACATTCCACATGAGATGAACTTCTTCATTTTGAAACCATATTTCCTAATCTCTTTTCATTGTCCTCAAGCCAACTGTATTTTCTACAAGTCTTCCATGCTTGTCTTTCCTTTGGCGGTTTTCTTTCTTTAAGGTTGCCGTACCAATGCACATAGGCTCTCCCTTCCATCAGCACTGGTAGCGAGCCCATGTGTTGTTTCCTTAGATAATGCAAAGTGGCGGGTGGTGACATGGACCACCGCCATCAAAACCTCCTTCGCACAGATACCTTACTGCGACTTCTATTTCTGGGTTATTGCACCCAAGCTTCTCCAACCGAGCCCGAGTTAGTTCAGATTCTATCATCCCGAACACAAGAGTGCTCACCTCCATCATCCCTATGTCATTGTTGTGTGCCTCTTTCAATGATGCTTATTTCATTTGTCGTAGCCTTCTCTTATCCCTCCTCTTAGCATCTTTACTTGTCCCCTTGAACATATCACTTACCTTGCTTCCACAAGCGTCTTGATGCTGCGAGCC
Organism: Pseudotsuga menziesii; assembly: GCA_001517045.1. Classification (NCBI taxonomy): domain Eukaryota; kingdom Viridiplantae; phylum Streptophyta; class Pinopsida; order Pinales; family Pinaceae; genus Pseudotsuga; species Pseudotsuga menziesii. Next base: position 366,699 of record LPNX010729741.1, on the reverse strand, counting down.
TTCTAAGACCACCAATATATCCTGTATTTACGGTGCTTGAAGAGTGATCAAGGATGTTCTAGCTTCCTTGGCCTTTTCTTCATTCAACACCTTAGACTTCCGCTCACTTTCCAAGTGCGCTATAACTACCTCCACTTCGTTTGGAGTGCAACCAACTTGCTTCAACCTTTCTGGTGACAACTCTAATTCTAGTATGCCTATTTAATGAATGCAAAACACCACGATATCTATCGCATCACGTGACGAGTTATCTTCACTGGTGTTTCCCTCCGAAATATGTCATCTGTCCACCTTATCAAGACTCAGCTTGACCGAAATGCCATTGTCTTGGTCACCTAATGATGTCTCCAACGTGCTTCTCTTTGTGGCTTCCACGGTCGTTGTTAACACAAGAACCAATCTGTGTCCATGCTGCCACAAAGCATCCCCTAACTTGCACAATGAATCAACCTCTTGCTAGATCGAGTTCGCTCGTTCTTCCAATGAGGTTATCCTCCTTTCCTAAGGACAACTAACATCCTTAGTTGTGCTTGGCTTCTCCTTAACTGAAATATAGTTCTAACCCATGTCGCATTGAAGCAAGTCTTGGACATGCCTAGTTCTTTAATCATCTGAATCGAAGACACCAGAGGTCTATATCCCAACTTCCCTTGTTGCTTCATAGGCATGCTCCATGCTCCAGTATCGCTCAAGAATACTAAATGACTAGCATGCAGAACCAACACAACTTTAGCCAGTTGTAGAAAGTCATATCCAAGGATCAATGGATGATCTTCCAATGGAATGACTTTCAACTCCAGGTTTCCATGCCACCTTCCAACTCGAATGGGTGTTGGGCTTATCCTCTCGGTCATCGACTTCACTTCTGAATTCACTAATTTGAACTTCACATGACTCAATTCTAGTGCACTATGTAAGGATGTCACAGTCCTGCTACTCACCAAGTTGTGAGTAGCACCTGTGTCAACCAACGCAAAAAACTTTCAAACCACTCACCATTGCTTCCATGAATTATAGGCCTTGCTGCTTCTCTTGTAGACCAACATCTCAACTTCCTGTCATTTCGCTAAGGTGGGATTCCACTGCCTTTATTGCTTCATAACTATCATCTAAATGTTGAGGTGGTTCAAGCACCCTCATAGCTACTAACTGCGTTATTGGAACCCTTATAGCTGCCCTCACCGGACAGTTCTTTGCATAGTGGTCTTCGTCGCAAAATATAGTAGGCCACTGTCTTCTTTTCTAACACCTTTGATTGCTTTTGGTTTGCCTTCGTCCAAGCATTTCTGTTTTCCCTTCCTCCAACCTCTGCTTGGTTTGGAGTCACTTGTAATAGATACACCTCTGTTTTCTTTGACAAAGCCAAGTCTTGGAATGCCATGTCCATCCCATCCTTGATTTTTCTCCGACATTCCTTCGACGTGTTCAACATGGTTTCCGATAGTGCTAGCTCCTATAGCAAGGTCTCTTCCATGTATGTCATGGAAGTCTCCATTTTGGATTCCCAACAAAGTTTCAACTTCTCAGGGTGCACTTCAACCGTGTCCCACCTCGAGTTATCCATAGAACTAAGTGTTATGTTGTGGAGTGCTTTCTAACTGAGCGCAGCTTCAATCGTTTTGTAGAAGGGCGTCTGCCCCAGACGCACCTCCTGGTTTTGTTTGAGGCGCCTTTCTGGACGCACCTCTATGGAGCGCTTCCTCCCAAGCGCACCTCGAGCGTTTTGTCATGGACGCTCTTCTATGGCACACTTCACTCGAGCGCAACTTACCAGGCACTCTACGGACGCTCTGCCTGAGCGCACTTTAGACATGTTGTTTTGTCGGACGCGCTGTGATGGAGCGCTCTTTGTGAGTGTCTCCTAAGTGCACTTCCTAGGTGCTTTGCGGAGTGATATCTACCGGCGCGCGCTGTCACGGGTTGCTCTTACTGAGCCAACCCTATACGCATCATCTATCCATTCTGTCAGAGCACATCTTTACTGGACGTGTTGTGATGGAGCGCTCTCTGTGAGCGTCTCCTGGGTGCTTTGCGCTGCGCTTCCCCAATGAAGTGCACCTCTTATGTCGAAAACCCACCAAACAGTCTATGACTTCGGCTGTGGTGGAAGCGTCCCAACTAAATGACCTCCCGAGAGCTGGCATTGAGCTCCCTGTTCACCTCAGCGTCAAAGTTCCAAGAGTCATGTTGTTCAGTGCTTTGTCCATTGATTTCCCAAATGGTTGGGTTTGTTGCAGCTCCGACAACACCCCGTCTGCGTCTCCTGCAACTCGGCTCTTCTTCCTGCAACTTCTCAACAAATTCAGCGACCACCGAACTGAACCTTAGTGCACCTTGCCAAGTTCGCTAAGTCCTAATGTTTACCAAGTGAAAAGCGAAGTAGCTCTGATACCACTTGTCACAACCATGATCAAATGCGCTTCGCTTCTGCATTTTAACTGAGGTGTGCGACACTGCCCAAGAGGATTCTCGATGACTTGGTCACTCTAGAGCGTCTTGTTAGACTACGCCTAATCCTGCTAAAGCTTACTTATCATTTGTTGTTTTACTTAACCGAATTTTAACTTAGCCAATTTCATTCATCAAGTAAATCCACACAAGAGACAAGTATAATGGTGGGGTTGCCAGACCGACTCCCCCATTAAATTTTGTATTAAGAAATAACTTTTACAAAGATGGAGTTTCCACAAACTAGCTGAGCTCTGGGTGTTCGCCCAACCAGCAAACACACCTCCATTTATAAAATACAACGAGTCAAGTTGAACTTTCTGTAGGCGTCCAAATCTCAAGGCTGTCAACCTGCTAACCCCTGTAGTTTTCGTCAACCGTCACGACCTGAACTCGTTTGGGGCATCGACTTACCAGATCGTCACTTCTTCCACAACCCTGCTACGTTTCTGATTTGAGCCATTTTAGCAATTGTGCCTGCAATTGAGCTCAAATGCCTCCCTAGTTCGCATGTCTTTGGTGATTGTTCGCTTGTCGAAGCTTGCCAAAGCTTGGATTCCTTCCTTCATTGTTTTCCTTATGTTTTTATATGGTGTGTCGCATGATTGATAGTGTGTTTCCAAGTGGGTGCACCGCTTTGCTTGGCATGTACACCAACGTTGGTCCGACGCACTATTTATCCATTGGAGGTCCACTTCCCATATAAGCACAAGCGCATGTCTGTCATCACTTGTTCCGTTGGTTGGGTGTTGGGTGCTTCCAGGCACTCATATGTCGAACTCCTCCAAAGTGCGCTAAGGTTTTCGTCACGTAAAGGTGCTGAGCGCGCTCCATATAGGCGCTCGATCCAACTCGCCAACGTGTCCACTTGGCGCTTCCACCAAATGCATGCTCCTTACAACTGGTGTGGTGCAAAGTGCGCTTCTACTGGAGCATTTGGGTCGCTTGACCTTTGTTCATCCGGGCTTCCTCCCAAGGTGTGTCCAACGCTTCATAAGCGCTTCAGCCTGTGTCACATGTCCTATGTCGCTTGCCAACGTTTCGTCAAGGTGCCACACTCGTGGGTTTGCCAAGCGCCACCTGCTTGAGCGTGGGCTTCATTTGTGGGAGCGTGCCCATGCTTGGTCCGCATGCCCCATTGTCATTCCGTCGCTTTGCCAAGGTGTCCCCTTGCCAAGTCTTGCCAACCAAATGCTAGTCTTGCCCAACCGAGCAGCCAAATCATCTCTTGAGCGAGGGTGAGTTGTATAGATGTAACACCAACCCCTTTGAGCTACATGTTATTAACTATTAGACCCACTCAAATTGTACATTATATACACATCATACACAATATACAATGTCATTATATATATGTTTAATTTTATGAATTATGTATATTCTTCTAAATATATATATATATAACAAATTTCAAAAATTTGATGTTATGATAGTATCATAAATTACTATTCCAATATTATAAACATAAATTTAATCTTTATTGACTAGTTGTTTCCCTTAGTGGTACAAAGGGATGTAATAAGAAAATACTTTGTGTTGAAATGTGATTTTTATGATTAAAATTTGCCTCTCTTTAAGCTAAAATAATATTGAATTCAAAATTATCAACAAAGCTTTAAAAAAAATAGAAATTAGGTATTATTGAATCACATCAAAATTAACATATGAAACATTTATTATAATTAAAGATGTAAATAAGTGACAATACTTGGATTTTTGAAATGGGACTATTGATTCCATCACATCATTCTATAAGGTCCATATAGAACAAAATCCTTCCTACCACTTGGATTTGAAATGAAACTATGACCTCCATTACATCGTGTTGAAATGAAACTATGACCTCCGTTACATCGTGTTGAAATAGGAAAAAAACATTTTGTCTTACATTTTGCATTATTATTATCGTCTTTACCAAAATGCATTATTATTGTTACTATTATTTGTGTTTATTATAAAACATTCACACCATCATGAATAATGTATGGCAATTATAACCAAAACCATTAGAAATAGCAATGTAATTTATAGGTGGTTTCATTTATGAGCATCTCCATGTGTATCGTATCAATAGCAATGAGTAATTAAACTATAAAAGATCATAAGTTGTATACTACATTTTCTAAACATCATAATATTGCATTGCATATACAATGTATAAAAAAAACATAATAATAATAATAATCTTATGATTTTAAGGTTGTGACCTAATCGAACACCAAATTGGTGTATGGCACAACTTTGTTTGTGGGATAAGGGACCCCATCTGTGTAGTGATTTGACTCCTAAAGTCTACATATATACACAAATCCTACTCCACTCTAAATATGAACACATAACCTCTTAAGAACAAATACGTGTCCTTAACTATTAGGTCCACTCAAATTGTACATTATACACACATTTTTTTAACCATGAGAATCTGTAACTTGTCGGGATTACCTAAGTGAGGCCCAAATTCAAATCCGATGTTTTGCCGCTATAACCCAAGAGTATATCCAACTGCCTACAAGCTAGATATACCAATAACACATGACTTAGGAAGAGTCAAAACGTCCTACAAACACACCCATATAGAGATACTTTATATATATATTATACACAATATAGAATGCCATAATATATATACTTATTTATTTAATTTCGTGAATTATCTATATTATTCTAAAAAAAGTATAACAAATTTCTTAAATTTGATGTTATAGTAGTATCATAATTTTATTATTATAAACAAGATAATCTAAACTTTATTAACTAGCAATGGGCCTCAATGGTGCAAAGGGTCATCATAAAAGAATACCACGTGTTAAAATGTAATTCTTATTATGTAACTATGATTCTCTTTAAGCTAAACAAATAGAATTGATTTCAAGATTATCAACAAAGCTAAAATCATGGATTATGTATTAGTGAAATCACATCAAAATTTACATATGACGCATTGGTTGTAATCGAAGGTGCAAATAAGTCACAATATTTGGATTTGAAAGGAGACCATGACTACCATCCCATCATTCCATAAGGTTCATATCGAACAAATTCCTTCTTACCATTTGGATTTGAAATGAAACCACGACCTCCATTACATCATGTTGATATATAACAAAAGCATTTTGTCATGCATTTTGCATTGTTATTGTCTACCCTACCAAATTGCTTTGTTATTGTTACTATTTTTTTTGTGTTTATTGCACTGAGAGTAGCTAGGTGCTATACAACTCAATGTGGGGGAGATGTTGTCATGTAATTTTATGTAACATGACATATTTTAATAATAATAAAATAAATGAATTAATATTAAATTTAAAAAATTAAAACAGGTGGGCTTAAAAAAAATTATTTCACTGAGAGTAGTGAGGTTCTCTACAAACCACTAAGGGGGATATGTTGTCACGTAACGTGACATATTGCAATAATAATAAATAAATAAATATTAAAATGATAAATTATAAAATGAAAACATGTGAGCTTAAAAAAAATTATATATGTTTTAATGAAAATTACATATATATTTATATCCTAATTTAATCATTCTCATTATTCATGATGTGCACATTTTTTTGGATGTGAAAAAAAAGTTACACCTCGAGAAATTGGATCCCTCTCGGTGCTTGATATATCCGGTTTAAAATGGATCTATGCTGGTAGCATACAATTATGAATCTTGAGATGTCGAGTGGGTCCAACTTTCAATAAAACATATATAATAAAAATAGAAAAATATTGAAGATGTGGAATGGATCCAATTTTCAATCAAATGCATGATCTACCTCTAATCTAAAGCGTATTAATGGATCAATTCTAAAGTGTATGAACTACTAGTGAATTTTGTAGAGGGGTCATATCCTTCAAATGAACAATCCTACATCATTGCCTTGTTGCCTTATTTAAGACCATTTTGTTTATTTCAAACCCAAGAGGAATTATTTTTTGCATAGTTTGTTGCATGGAAGAATTATGCACCCAATTACACATATATTTGTATGCAACTTATTAAAATCAATCCCTAAGTCGTGGGTGATGAAAACACTATACCCATCATTCTGCACAATGAATGTCGCACTGGAGAATGGGAGCGAGGAGAAGCTATGCGTTGTTCCCTTAGTCACCACACGCGACATTGTGAGCATAATCATAAACTATCAAATGGATTTGGGGATGTATTAGGGAAGTTCTAGTCAGGAACTGAACATGATACTCCTACATAGGTAAACTCTTAATTCATCACCCATGTCGAAGCTTGGAGCATTTACGTTGAGTGGATACACCATGCACAACGAATTTGACCTACATGTATTAAAAGATCTTGAAGAGAACAACATTGATGGATTGGGGGATCACAACAATCTAGAAGGTATTAATGGGACTTGGCCCTAGCAAATCATCCATGAGAATTTCATATGGCTCTCTACTAAAACTTGTCAAATTGGGGTTACCACTATTTCTCAAGCACCTGTAGCAAACGACGGAGTTCTTGGGAACAAGGTTATAGTGTTTAGTCATCGAATTGATTTCGTTAGACTTGGGAACATGATGGCTGCGCTTTTATATGCTAGGATTCCCCGAGGGGGAGGCAACAATGCATGACGAGAAGAGACACAACAAAATCCTTGGAACTCTCTCCACAACAATGTTCCTCCGCATATTGAAGACACGATTGAAAGCATGGAGGCTCAAGCCATTGAAGAGCATAATCAATTGTCGCAAGAGTGGTGTATCATCAATCTGTATTGGATAATAAAAGACATTTTCACTTATGTATTTATGGAGAAGGAGTTCTTTCAAAATGAGATCCTTAGGATTATTAGTAGGATTACATACGACCTTGACCGAATTCATACTAGTTTGGAAAATATAGTGGAAGCAAATGGAACTTGGTTTAGGATAGTGAAAGGAGACAATGAGAACTCAAGAGAGGCAAACATTCGGGTGCCATCGAACAAAGTTATCTTTAGCAACATGGCAACGACATCATCAAGGTAGCCCTTGTTTCAAATAGTTTTCTTCCTATTTTATTTTATGTTGGTTATAGATTCAGGCACATACAATCATGTCTAGTTTTTTGGAGAGGTCTAGTTTCCCTTTGTTAGGGGTAGACTTGATTCCTTCAAGTTGGGTTTATATTATGTAATAGTGTTGAAACATTATCTTTCATCATGGTTTCCCTTATGGGTTGACCTATTTTTGCTTTTTGCCTAGTATAGAACTCAGTTGAATCAGGTTTTTAAGGAAGATCTAGTTTTCAGATTGGTAGGTTGATCTTTAATTTTGGTTTTTGTATTATGTGTACTCTAAACGTTAATGGAAGGTATTTTGTCTTATTTACAAAAACAAGGCTTATTAAAATTAATTAAAGACATCCATGCTTACAATATGGCACATTTTATGTATGTTCATGCATAAAGAGAGTGTTTACTTCTAGCAAGTATGTGAGCATAATGTGGTTCGTGAAGCGTCGTTTCAAGCTTGTAAAAGCTAGAAAGCATTGAGTACAATTTATGCTAATGAACCTATCATATTGAAAACGCATTGAAGATCGATCATCACTTTGGGAATATTGCCAGAGAATAAACTTATGTCAAAGTCAATGAAGGGTTTTGTGGTGCATGTGTTATGTAAGAGTTTGTCTATCCTCGTTTATGTGTGGAAACATTTTAATCTATAACAAAACAAAACAATATTATAACTCTTGAGTTAAAAGCATATTAAATTATTATTATAATTATTGATTAAGTTAAAACCATACTAAATTAACTATGATTAATTTGAGCATAGACCAGCCTAACACCTTGAAGACAAAAACAACTAATGCAATGAAGATTCATTCTTACTTTAGTGATCATGTTCATGACAAAAAAACAACTAATACAATGAAGATTCATTCTTACTTTAGTAGCCATGTTCATGACACAAACAAGTAATGCAATGAAGATTCAAGATTCATTCTTACTCTAATGATCATGCTGATAATAATGCCGAATTTGTTAAACCCACCAAACAACCTTACAACAATATTAAGTGTACGAGACAAAAAGTGAGTTAATACATGTTAGTGATAATACCAAATTAGCTACCCTACCCAATAGTCTTATAAAAATCTTAAACTCCCATACAATGATAAAAAGTGAATCTATTTTTTTCGTGAACTTTATTGATTTTAAAACTTATCATCATAACTAAATAAAATCTTTTTTTTAATATTATATCATTATTAACTAAAAAATATTTTATTGATAAAAATTTAAGAATGAATAATTACCAATATTTTTTTATAATTATATAGATATCCACGTATATATATAATTGATAAGACACAATATAGTTTTGATTGTTAATTTTAAACATCCAAAAACATATGGAAAATTTATAAGAATTTTAAATTTAGGAGTGAATTTAAATATATTTTTTATTTCATAAGCTTTATAAATAAGAATTTTAATTTTATGAGTAAATTTAAAGATATATTTTATTTCATAAGCTTTATTGATAGATTTATAAGAATTTTAAATTTATAAGTAAATTTAAATCTATTTTTTTTTTCATAAACTTTTTTGATGTGAAAAGATGTCATTCTCAACAAAAACAAAAGAAATGGCTTGTTACATTTTA
>LPNX010729741.1:331705-352650 GCA_001517045.1 Pseudotsuga menziesii | reverse complement strand
ATTGAAACAAATTACTCTTTCTCAAATAAAGGATTTGAGTGTTATTTTATATTTTATCATATTGAGAAACTGACCGACATACAATTTCTGCTTTTGAACGAAGTCAATGAATATGAACATTGACAAATATAATTTCTGATTTTCAACCAATGAATCTGAACATTGACAAATATAATTTCTGATTCTCAACATATGATACATAGTACATACTGCTGCTATTCACTTTTATGCTAAGAACTAATGTCTAAGTCATCATAATTGCTGTTCTTTTGAAATCTGAACGTATTGAGTAGAATGCTTTATTAAATTGTAGGATCTGCAGTGTAGGAAGAGGGAAAAAAACAAACGTATTGAGTAGAATGCTTTATTAAAATGTAGGATATGCATTGTAGGAAGAGGGAAAAAACAAGGTACATAGAATTAAACAGAAAATCTTTAGAAACACACCCTCACATGGTCCTGTTCATTACTTTGCTACAAAGATTATGTATCTTATCCCTCTCTATGTTCATACTTCATAGTTATTTTACTTTCATGATTTACTCATATTTAGTAGAAAGTCTTCTCTTCGGTGCATTTAGACTTTTAAGTAAACCACATCATTTGTTCTTTTCTTCTTTGTCAAGTTCAATATTGTAACATAAGAAGTACAAAAACTAAGAATCCATTCTCATTTGGATGAGAGAAGAATACTTTTGAAAAGCTGATAATGTAATGGCCAATTATGTGAAGAATATAATGTCTTGTTGTATATGTCCACATCTCCTTGCTTAGCTTGCAACATGACGTTCTTTTATTGCACCCCTAGGTACAATTGCTAGTTATTAATAATTAGTAATTGTATTTTGGGTGCAATAAAAAAACGTTGTATTGCGAGTGAGGTAAGGCGATTCATAATGTAGAGGATATTCATAATACACTGTTTTATCAATGTACATTGAAGGATGTGATGAAAACATCTAATTTGCATTGAAGTCATAGGTGCAACATTAAAGTTGCAAGTGTAAAACATGTTAAGGAGGCAAGGTGCAAAAAGTACGTCGTAATAAGGAAGTAAGGTGGAAGTGATCTATTTAAGTGAGAGCTTGAGAAGTGACTTCGTGACATTTAAGGGAGTGCATAAAAAGATAAATGTGAAATACAATTAGTGTATGAGAAAATGTAAATAAACTTGTATAAGATTTTTTTTTGAAAAGTAGGCAAATTAAACATCCATAAACATACAATGACAAATATATGCATAGAGATAGTGTATTTTTTCTAATGAATGAGTACTATTAGCAATGCATAATGCATGGGTACTATTAGCAATGTATTCATAGCATTCATAATCTAGAAAACAAAGTACAAGCATGGAAGTGATGTTAGAAGTGTATTGGTAGCATTAGTTTAAACTCCATTTACATTTGATAAACACATTGAAAGAAAATAAAACTCGATTTTCAAATATTTTTTTTAAGAAAATAGATATGATTTGCTGTATATGTAAATGTATAGCTATAAGGTTGTTGTTTCAAGGGAAGATTGATGTTTCATTTTAGTTCTAGTTCACTTTTTGTGTGGACGCTTGGAAGTGACATTAAGGTTATATCACTAGAATTAATGCACAAAATCAATGTAATGATGATCTACAGTGGTTGGAATTAATGTATGAAGCCAATGTAATAATAATCTATAGACACTAAAATTCATGCATGAAGCCAATGTAATAATGACGAGGCTTTCTGGGGTTGGTAGGTGTGGGGGGTGCTCTTTGACCCTAAAGGAAAAATAGAAAATACACATGCTTGGGTATTTATTGTGTTATGAAATAATCAAGCTAAGGAAATGACACTTTGACAAGTTTTGAAACAAGCTCAAAGACATAAAATAAGTCATCTGAGAGTGGTTGGGGACTCAATGATCATGACTTGTCACTTAGCTCTCAAGTTAACTTCAAAGGATGGGCTTCTTTGTCGTATAATATGGAGAATACAATAATTGATCATTGATTTTGAGGAAGTGCAAGTTTACCATGGACTACACGCTTTAAATAAGTGAGACGATCAACATATTACTCGTGCATGCAACCTTGAGCAAGGAATTCTAAAACAAAAGGGGCGGGGATTAATCATTCTATCATCCCCTAGTCTTGCCTCTAACACAAATGGAAATTATAACCATGGATATAAGTGTCACTCCATCATGTGGCAGGAGTACATCATGCAAAGGCCTATATTCTGTGTGTGAACGTATTCAAGTCATGATGGATGTAATGAGTGCTTTAATCCTTTTCATAGATGCGATTAATGTAGAGAAGGTCTTGGGGGAATGTATGAATCATTGAGTTTACTTGGGGGAAGTTTAATTACCAGTGAAGCAGTAATTCAAATTAGGACTCCATGGAAGAAAAAATATTCTTTATCTTCATAATATGTTGCAAAACATCTACTACATATTGATATTGAGGGTATGTCTATGTTGGAGGAGAACTGGAAGGGTGAGGCTACTTTGCAAATGAATTTCATCTTCAATGTTGTGGTAAGAATTATGGTCATTAAGTTATTACCTCCCCCGGGTTTTATTTTTCTAATTTCAGGCAATTCATTTTGTTTGGAATCTGTAGACAAGAGGAGCTCATATGCAAAACAGAGAAGGCAATTCGTGGTTAGTTATTCATCTAATTGGGTCTAGGATAATGAGCAAGAGCCAAAGAGACAATCTCTGCCTTCCATCCTTAGCAAAATAAATGTGGGCATTCTTACTTTCTTGGTTCTATAGGATAGCCAGTTCAATGATGCAGACTTTGATCTTAGTGTCATGCAAACAAGGAAACTTCTTATAGTTTATTTCGATGATTAGGTGTGGTATAGTGTGCAAGAGTCGAAGTATCACCTAAGGTATCTCTTAGAAGCAACATGGCTAAAGACTAGAAGTATCCCTAAGAAGACTCGTGGTCACCCAGACCTCGGTTTGAAACTAACTAACAAAGCTCTGCCCAGTTTGACCTTGAATTTGACCTTAGAATTCAACACAATGCAAGTTTTTTCTCTCTAGCCTAAAAACTCATGAGAATATTATAGAGGTATTGTAGAATTGCCATTACAAATTGTGACTAAAGTTAAAATAGAGGAAACTTCCGCCTTAGTAATTTGTATTTATGTGGATAAATTGCTCATTTAGTTGTAATCAATTAGATAGGACATAATAGTTATTTCATTGAAGACATGAGGTATTGTTAGATGGGATAATGTTATCCGATCCAAAATGGAGATCCGTAATGAGAATATGGATTAAATTGTTCAAAGAATGTAACGTCTACATGATGAGGCACATGAAACGATGCCGAAAGTTCTTCATAAGATGGAGAGGTGGAGGAAAATTTGGGAGGCTTGCTATGCCTGGGATTTGTCAACCTTGCGAAGGCAATACAAGTTGATGAAAGAACAGGTGAACAAACTGTAAAGTATGTTACTTATGGAGAAAATTTATGTTGAATATATAGAAGACAAAAAGGATGAGCAAGATAGGCAAATTTGGGTCCTACAAGACTGTAAGGTAAAGTATCTAGAAATGGAACAATATTGAGGATTTTAAGATGAATGGAGGCTCCATCCATCGAGAGTTCAGTTGGTTCAATCAGTGTTGATCATATAATGGAAGGAGATGACAACATAATGGACCATGCACACAAGTAGATACATTACACACACCTTTCATACATATCTTTAGTTGTTAGAGAGATGGAGGTAAGGCCCATAGTTGTCAGACAATGCTCTTATTGCATTTTTGTAATGTGATTTATATGTGTGCTACTTGTTGGTCAGTTCTGTAGGATTTTCTTATGCAAAATAAACATTAAGAACATGCTATTAACATCTACTAACTAGTGTGAAACTAGAATTTTGTTTTTTGAAAAAATTCTTGCTAAATTTGTATATCGGAACATATCGTTTCATATTCGAGTTGAATGGTTAGGTCATAACCTAATTTTGATATAATACAAAAAGCAACAATTTTCGTTAAAAAATAATAATAACAATGAGGTTGTCACTGAAATTAATGCATGAAACCAATGTAATAATAATAAGGGCTTAGCAAAACCAATGTAACAACAATCTATAATCACTAAAATCCATGCACATGCAAAGATCAACGATGTTGCCATTCATATAGAAACCAATGATTGATAGTCTTGTGAAATTATGAGAAACCATTTTCTCGAAACATTGTGTGTCTCAAATGCACATGACTTGCTACAATATAAGGATTGTCCATTACTTTCCACTTTATAACATTGAAATCACAACTTGATCCTTGAAAACCTTTTTCTCACACAACAATCATTAAGTTTGAGTATTTAATATGTCTAGGTAATTTCTTCTCAACGTATCTAACCTTCTAAGGAAAATTGATGGTCTATCCTCTAGATTTGTATTTCCCACCTATTGAGTGCATAATCTACAAAATTTGATTGACTCGTGCTATGAACATCTCTTCAAATTCTGTAAGACTTGCAAGGATCAATGGTTGCAATGCTAGATTCATATGGTTTTGAGATGAAAAAATGTGATTGTTACCCTGTATTTTACATCTCGTACACTTTGGACCTACATTAGTTGTCACCACATGAATGTTGGGATATGACTCCTCACACACATGGCACATTTGAACATGACCCAATTTATCAATTTGGTCAATATTTGTTTTATAGGAAATAGCTTCATGTTCATATGAAACCACTGGTACATTGGGTTTTACTTCAAGGTCATCATCATCTAGTAATATTAGTCCATTTATTTGGTGTATGGCACCAACTACAGAAATAGGTTCAGTTTGTCCCATACCTCATTTATACCTCATCGTTTCCTTTATCGATGTGCTCATACTCAATCTCAATTTTGACTTCTATGGCCTTCCTTACCATCCTCGTACCTTCTTTCCAATTGCAATCTTTTTTGTTAACGATCCCTTATTCATTATTCTTCCATTTGATCCTCAATCATTTGTTTTCGATGCAATATTTGTTGCACGTTTTTTTGTATCCTCTTTTATTCCCTTTCAATGATATGATATGATGCATTTGATTCACAACCTTTCTTCTAGCTCGTTGACATTATTAGCATCTTACATTTTCGATATTATCATTATTCATTTACCCATTAATAGTAGACATGATAATGCTCGTTTTTTAGTGATTTACAACTTATATTCTTGCATTAAACAAAGAGAACAAACACCAACCAATTCTAAAATTAATGCAAGTTTAGCTCTAAATTCAATTGTAATCGATGATTAAATCAATGTTTATTGATATCAATGCATCCAAAACTACTTTTAAATCCAATTGAATTTATCAAATTTATTGAGTTAAGAGATTGAATTTTGTTAGATGTTAAATTCTTTCTAGCTTTTACTTTTCACATGTGTGTGTATTATTATATTCATATGTTAAATCCTTTAATATATAGCCTTTACTTTATATATATACTTTTAATTTGCACTCTAATTACTTTACTTTTTTTTGCGAGTAAGAATAGTATCATCATTCCATTAACTTGAAAACAACAAAATTACATCAGTTTATCAAAAAATATTAAGATGCACGCGTCTGGGAGAGATCAAGCTACAGAAGAGAGTCTAAGAAATGCTTATGTTTAGGATGGCCTTAGTGTTGATAACAAAAATAAAATTAAACCGAGTGTTTAGAACTTCAACCCTACTAGGATTGTTACCCGAGGTTTTGACCTTGGAATTTGCAATAGAACAGTTCATAGCAAAAATACAAAAAAACCTGAAAAGATTGAGTAAAAGAGACCATCTATGTGGTAGGGGGTGCCTCACCATCCTCGATAACTAGTGGCGCGTCGTCGGAGCTCCTAGATGGAGAGAGCTTCTACTTTGTCTTTAGCTCCAATTTCCTCTCGATGATGCACATTTTACCCACCATGGTTTTGTTAACCACCCTTTGGTTTTTCAAAGAAGTCAACTTCTGCATGAGATATGCTATCTTCCCATTTTGTTCCCTCAAAACCAGTTTTAGAAGAGATTTAATCACCCAATGTAGAACTGTCGACGATTCATATAACACAATCCTTTTCCTGGTGTTTCCAGGATTTTGAATAAAATCTTCCATATCATTATATATTGCACCTGCCTGAAAGACCTCGGTATTATACTCCAGATCCTAGATATCACAATTCAACTCTATATTACTCTCGTTAGCATTTCCTTGGTTGGTGAGAGATGATGGAGTTCAAGGTATGAACTCCACCCCCAAATGACATCCTAATGAGTTTAGATTGGTCTTCAATATTTATGAGTCTGACTTCGTCTCTTTGAAGAATTGAACCTCTCCTTCCATTATACCAATCTCTATTTGGTGGTCAACAATAATACAGACAAGAAGAACCTTATATGTCCAGAACATCAAGAAGGAGCAGTCATAAAGCGCTTTCCTTGAATGCAAATCTCTTAGGTCTAGGAACTAATTTGCCAAAGCCTGGATTTCTTTGTCCTCTTGAAATATTTATGTCTCCTGCCAAATCCTTTGATCCACACATATGATTTCTAGCTTACAAGCATGGGGGATGGAGTCCATGTAGTGAATTGTAGTTGAAGTTGCTCATCGTTGGTCTTTGGTGAGTTTTTGGAGCTTAGGGCTAGCTCATTTTTTGCGCTCTCCCATCCCTGTTGTTGTTATCCAAAACTTAGTGCCACTGCATTAATGCATGTCATTGTTGGTGCTTGTATTCTATCTCTAATAGGTGAAGTCTCTTTGTGTCTACCACCAAGCGGATGAAGATGACTTCCATGGTTGAATCCCCTTTGATGCTCATGACTGCTGTCATGATTAGCCAATCCTTCTTGACTCGATTGATATCTAGCTCCTTCATGTTGGCATACAACATCATCCTTCACAAAAAGTTTTTCGGTTTGTCTTGGTACATCCACTTAAGGATCCATAAGTCATTATGACGAGTCATTAAATAATGCTGCGATAGACCATGTGCTCCACATGGGATGATCTTATCGCATGTGTGTGGGATTCCAGTTGGACTCGGTGGTTTCTTGGATGGGGCCATATTTGTCATTGTCCTAGGGATGAGCGAGGTCTTCCTGTAAGGGTCGTGTGCCATCATAATTCAACCAACATGGGAAATTACTTATAGATTATATAAAACCCTAGATATAAATTAAATTTGCACTATAATTCTTAGACTTCAATTTATATCAAACTCTAGACCTTAGAGCAAACATTGTTATAGTTCAAATTTTTAATTTTTATTAAATTTTAGGTTAGAACCAACACTGTGCCACATTTCATCTCCACATTGAGCACGAAATTACACATCTCCCTCATATTAGGTTGTAAAAACCATCTCTTGACGCACTTACAAAAACTGATATCTTGTGAAAAATTCAAAATAGCATCCATTTACGAGCACACAGTTATCTCTTAGTTAAACTTCTAAACAACAACAAAAAAATTGCGAGTGCCACTTAATTTGGTGGAGCATATAACTAATGTATTGGCATTTAAATTGAAAGAATTTTATATTAACTTGTGGGAAAATCACGGAGAAAATTTAAATTAAATTTTAATGTTGATTATATAGAAAGATTTATGTTTTTATATGGGGCCAATGCCATAAAGGATTTTTGTTGCTTTAGAAGCTTGGATACAAGATCTAGGAACTTCAAGAGCAAGACATTTTCTTTATGAGTGGATTGTGTCTTTGTATTGGATAATGAAAGGGCTTATTTCGCATGTTACGATGGAAAGGGATGGGAAACAGAAAGGTGATGAAATTCATATTTGGTTTTGGAAGGAGCACTATGTAGACACAAGGCTCATGCATAAGAAAATAGATGTCATCGCCCATAAGCTGGGGATTCCATTCCTTCCCAAGACTAGTGATGTTGGAGCGGTGGTTGGAGCTTCCCTGGATGCAATTTATGG
The DNA here is from genome assembly GCA_001517045.1 of Pseudotsuga menziesii. Lineage (NCBI taxonomy): Eukaryota > Viridiplantae > Streptophyta > Pinopsida > Pinales > Pinaceae > Pseudotsuga > Pseudotsuga menziesii. The sequence goes on along the minus strand of LPNX010729741.1, from coordinate 344,708 downwards.
CTTTTTGGCAGGAAATCATGTCCCATAGTTTGTCGTGTGGTTTTCAAATGCATGTTTGGTTACTACTTTTTGAATATCAGTCGATATAGTTAAGTGTTTCGAAATGATAGGGGTGGTAGGAAATTTGGTGTTTAAAGTCATCAGTGGGATAATTGGTATGAATAACTTAACTTCTCCCTTGGGGGTAGAGTAATTTTGCAATCAAAATGTAATAAGTAAGGTCTCTAAGAGTGTCAATTTGATTGGATGGAACAATCTGCAAACTTCTGAATCATGTAATTCTCCTATTTATATTTATATATGGTTCTCTTACTTGTCTTACTTACAAGAAAAGATTTATGTTTTTATACCGCAAAAACAATTTTAAAATATGGAGAGTGTAGGCTTAAAAATATTTTGTTGTAAGACATGTGAAAGGAACCTAAATCCATAACAAGTAAATAAATTAAATTTAAAAACATTATCAATTTCAGAGAATCAAACCATGTTTATTTTGCAAAACCTTTTGGCTATAATCTTTTGTGGATGACTAAACACATCACATCGATCGAATAGGATTTAATAATAAAAAATATATAATTTGATCAATGTCCCTTGCACTATTTTTTAGTAGAAATGACATGACCACATAAACAATGACATGTGGAATTATATAGTTGGTTGTATAGACAAGATGTTAGCAAAGACATCTTCACAATGAAACATTTTACAACATAAATATGACTCAAATGCAACTATCATGATCATGCTAGAATTGTTAGCTTTTATGAACGTGCACATCATGGGAAACCCTCTAAGCACTTTACCTCATTTTTAGGATGGTACCTAAAACAAACCATTTAGTTTTAGTTTTTGGTTACCTAACCTAACTCTGACATCGAATGAGGCCCACAATATACACAAAGTCAGCCTACCTAGGTACTTGACCCCATAACCTCCTTCTTGCAATTCACAACACTCAACCACTTGAGTGAACCCATTGTGTTAAAGCCCAATAACACTTAATAAGCTTGAATACTAATTAAAAAAAATAGTCATATAAATCTATACAAACATAAACATGACATGTGTCAAAGTGGTTTACAATTTTTGGAATTCATGGTACCTATGTATGTATGTATATGTACATGCATGTATGTATACATATACATATACATATACATATACATATACATATGTATGTATGCATACATTTTTTTCCAAAGAAAAAAATCCTTTATTCATTGAATAACATGGATTGCTCATAAGAGCTTACATCACTGCATCTGAATGCTCATTAGATCTTTCATAAATGCTTTGTTCCTATACAAAAATTACTCACAAATTTTTCATTTCCCCAGCCTTCTGCTGTGTTCATTCGTGGACCAAAATTTTCTCATAATGCTCAGTCTGTGCGCTCAGCACAAGCCCGATTCTCAACACCTTTTGTGTCATGTATATCTATGCACGAGTTATTCTTTGTCAGACACAAAAAGGTAGTTGTTTCTGCGCCTTTGTCCCTGTTTAATTTAAATTGGAGAGTATAATAGAGTGGTTGTGTCCTCTGTGACAACCTCTCCCTCTATAATTCCTAGTTGTATAGCTAATGCTTGCTTTGACAGGGTATCGGCCTCTGTGTTGTATTATCTATACATGTGGTTGAATAATACTACTTCAAAAGTAGGTTGTAGAGCTCGTATTGCCTTCAAGATATTGTGCAGTTGGGGGGCTCTTATGTTATTCTTCCTTGTTTCCCAATCTATTATTGTTTTAGAGTGCCCATAGATATGCAACCTTGTAATCTGTTTGTCACTTGCTAGCTTCATTATGGCCCAAAGCGCTGATAGTTTCGCTTTGGTGTTAGCAGCCCTTCCCAATCCAAGTTTGAAATTTTTGTTTGTTTGTCTCATCTAGGAAAATTATACCCCCTGCACCACCTATGGGTGGGTCTCCTTGACTGGCTCCATCGAAGAACGCCCAAGGACAACTCTTGTCGAATACTGGAGGTTGACAAATCTTGTTTTTCCTTTCTTAGGAGAGGATTTGTGCTCTTAAGCCTTCTGCACCAGTAGAGTTGTTGTAATGTCAATGGGGCTCCAAATATTTTTGAAAATCACTCTGTTTCGTGTCTCCCATATGGTGTATACAAAAAGAACAAGAAAATCAACGTAATTACATACCGCTGCATTGTTCCACCAGTCTTGGGCTCTCTGCTCCTAGGTGCCTTCCATGGTAATCATCCTTGCTTGAGAGATATCTCGTGCTACATTGATCCATACTTGTCTTGCATAAGTACACGAACCAAAGAGATGAGAAGTGTGTTCTTCTCTAGATTTACACAGTAAGCAAATGTCTAGCCCTTGGAAACCTCTTCTCCTCAAATTTTCCCAAGTCAGTAATTTGTTGTTTATTGCCATCCAAAAAGTGAGTGAAGTTTTCAAGGGGCTATTGGATGCCCACATAAACCCCCACCACCATGCTTTTCCACCTTCAGTTTGATCTGTGATTGTCATTTCATAACCCTTTTTTGTTGTGTAATCACCATTTATTGAATTCCTAGTCCAAATCAGTTTATCCTGTTCCTCTTCATCAAGGTTAACGAAATTTATCTCCAGCAGGTGTACAAAATTGTTCCAACTCTTTGCATCATCACCCTCCATTCCTAGCTCTCTTGCACTTTTCCATTTTGTTCTTTGTAGAGGGAGAGGATGGCCAGATTGTACATCCGCAAGCTTGAAGCATCTTTGTTCTCTCAATTTGTTGACAACAGAAATGGACAATTTGTAATTATCCCCTGCTCCTACCTAAGGGTCTTCTCCTATCCTCACACTCTTCTTGTTTCCAATTTCCCAAGCTATCCAATTTCCAATGAGGGGGAAAGCCAAGACCATAGCTTTTCATCCTACAGACCCATTTTTGAAAGACTTGTTGGGGGTTCTGAACCAGTCAATCAAGGTCATATCAGGGAAATATTTAGAGCAAAAGACTCTTCCCCATAGGGTATCTATGTTTTGGACAAGCCTCCATAAATATTTGGCCGCTAGTGCTCTGTGAAAAAGCTCAGGGTTTTTAACACCCCACCCGCCAAGTGCCTTGGGAAGTGCAATGTTTGTCCATTTGGCCAGGGGAATGCCTTCACTCTGCTTGCTTGCTATCCATAAGAAGGAGAATGATTTTTTCCTGATCTTAGTTAAAATCCCCTTGGGAATGTATGCTGATCTTAGTTAAAATCCCCTTGGGAATGTAGGCTGATCTTAGTTAAAATCCCCTTGGGAATGTAGGCTATTGAAGCCTAGTAGACTGGAATGCTTTGGAGATCTGCCTTCATCAACACCAGCCTTCCATCTCTGGACATGAATCTATTTTCCCAGGCAGAGACTCTTGCTTCTACCTTTTGGTAAAGTCATATCCAATCTTTGAATCCATAATCGTTAGGTTTTAGAAAAAACCCTAGATACTTGAACCCATCAAACATTGGATTGGTAGGGTAAGAGAGAATCTCTTTGGACTGTTGGATTAGTTCTTCTGAGCATTCGTTGTGGACTAGCATAGACTTGTCTATGTTTACTAGCATTCATGTAGCCTTCTTATACTTCTCTATTAATGTTGCAAACTCCTTCAAATTTTCCTTTGTAACTACATCGAAAAGTAGTACATCATCCACAAATAATGTATGTGTGACTTCTTCCTCGCCTCGTACCCTGAATCCCTCAATCTTTCCTTCTTTTTTTTCTTTTAGGATTACCCTACTTAGTGCATCATCTACTAAGAGGAATATAAAGGGGATAGAGGGCATCCCTATCGCATTCCCCTCGTGGGTATAAAGAAGGCAGATGGGGATCCATTGATGACTAATGCAAAAGAGGTAGATTGAATGCAACTCATTATCCATTCTACCATTTCCATATCCATCCCTAGCTGGATGAGAATTAGCCTGACAAATGTCCTGCTTACTCTGTCATAGGCTTTTGTTTTTCCTTCTTGAGGGAGTGAATTCTTCCTGAGCTAGGGAAACCACATCTAATATTTTCTTGTTGTGTAAGAAACTAAATCGCTCTTCTGAGATTACCTTGCTCAAGATTGGTTTGATTCTTTGAGAAATCACCTTTGCTGTAACTTTGTAAATCATGTTACAATAGGATATTGGCCAATCAATTCACCAATCACTCTTTGGGTTTTAATTGCATGACTATGTAATGTCCTCATCTGATTAGGAATTGAGGACCAAAACCGCTAACCTATGTGATTCCTGTGGGTTCGAGTGGTTACTGATAGTTAGGGAATCATCTAAGACTGATGCCATCGATAGAAAATCTAGGGAATCATCATGTTATCACCATTAGGTCAAGAAGGGCCACCATCATGCATGCCATCTAAGCATTATTTATGATGCATGCACTCATTTAAGTCTCAATGTGCATGCATGCAAGTCAATTGCAAATTAAAAAATAAAGTGACCTAATTAGGTCAAAATTAGGGTTTTCACAGTTGAAAGTTATAAAAGGAAGATAAAGTGAAAGGAGACTCACTTTTGATGATTATTATTTTGGAGCTCTTGAATAGCAGCACAACAGTTGGGGTTGGAGACGATGTCTTCAGCTAGCGGGGTTTCGACAGTGAGATATCTGCCCTAGTTTGATTCAGGGTAATCCATACAAGTTCACCAATTGTTCTTCCATTCATTCATAGTTATCCAGTATACTACAGAGATTGTTGCAGGGGCACATGTGCAACCGTAAGGGGTTTTCAGCCAGAAATCCCTAATCATTCAGTGGATCTTCAGATCTCAGTTTTGCTTTGCAACCCAGGCACCATTCTCATCATCGACATCTTACTCCAGTACTCGGTGATTATCAGATCCGATCGTGCTCATCCTTAGCAGTTATCATCCATTTTGGGATCAGGGGGGCATGAGCAGCTGCACCTCTGGAACAATTCGCTAGCCTTCCTAGAGATCTCAGAACTTCCGCATGTGCCAAGCATTCTCTTCAGCACGAGAAGGCTATCAACCCTGCAAATCAGCAGCTTCATTGGACACCTCCTTCACTGAAAACGTCACCCTTAGCTGATCTGGGGTTCGTGCTGCTGGGGTTTCACCGGAAGCAGAAGATATTAGTTCATCTCTGATTCAACTCTTGATGCATGCCTACTCTCTCAGGAGCAGTCCAACTAGCTTATCAGTGGTAAGTGTACAGTCTATCCCACAAACCCTAACCCTAATTTTTCCTATAAAATAGGGATTTTTGCATGGCAGTTTGCATGCCCAGTTATATCAGCGTATTTGCTTAGAATTAGAAAATATCAGGATTTGGGATATTACAGTGGTATCAGAGCCATCTTCTTGGCCAGCTATGGGCTTAAGAAATGAGACATAGATGAATAGAGAAGGAGACCCTTTTGTAGCCTATAGGAGAAGAAAGAGTAGATACACAGGGGAATTTGAGGATATCCAAGTAGAGGATATCAGTTCAGACATGGAACAAATAGGTATACACTTTGATAAGGGAAAAGGAACGGGAGAAGAGGAGGACAGGATGGAGTTTCGTAACTTAGTATCTGCATTGCAAGACATAGCCAAAGGGAAAAAATATGTACTCAATGCAATCAATAGATTATCTGTGAAACCAGAAATAGGTATCAACAGTACACCTCCCTCACCGATAGATCGAGGATCTACAAACAACAGTGGAAAGGTTGCATACACTAATGTACAGAATACGCCGCACATATATAGTAGACCTTCCAACATGCCTACCATGCCTCACTTCTTGGCAGATATAGTAGGTGGTCCAGTCATGCAAGTAGAACCTAGCAAACCTTTTGGGGCTTATTTGCAGGAATATAGAGACTTAGGGGATGAGTTTCATGCTGCCATGTCTTTTTCAGATTTCTGCAACATGAAGAGTAGGAACAGGCCTAAGAATTTCAACAAGGGATTCAATCACAACTATGAGTTGCAGAAGACCTTAGGCAGGTTGACCATCCTAAAATTTGATGGGACTTGCGAAGGTTCAACAAGGATATGGGTTCAAAAGTTGGATACCTATTTCCAACTCAATCCCATGACAGAGACAAATGCCATTAAATTGGCTACACTCCACCTGGACGGAGAGGCTCACAAGTGGTGGTACCACAGATTGGTGACATTGGGTCACAACACCATACACTCCTACTGTGAGTTCACTTAGAAGTTCATGGAGCGGTTTGACAAGAAGGATCCAGAGATACATTTAAGGGAGTTGGCTCAACTCAAATAGACAGGTAGTGTAGAAGCTTTCATCTCAGAATTCCAGAGGATAGCGGTCATGGTAATAGATGTGTCAGAGAGCAGGTTGACTATGTTATTCACTGAGGCCCTAACAGAGCCACTACGGGGATGGGTGAAAGCCTACAAACCCCTCACTCTACAAGATGCCATTAGCAAAGCCAGAGATTTACAGGATTCAGTCCCCAAGAACAGGTTCTCGTTCAAAACCAACTTTCTTGTTAGGGACAAGGACAAGAAACCTTTCCAGCAGGATGTTCCCAAGAAAACATGGTTAGACAAGGACACTAGGAAAGACTTGAGGAGGAAGAAACTATGTTTCACTTGTCAGGAACCATGGGTACCAGGACACAGGTGTGCAGGGAAGACGAAGGCTCACTACATCAAGGTATATTTAGACAGTGATGAGGATGACTATGAGCAGGAGGCCACAGAAGAACTACGGGCAGTTGAGGAAGAATCACACCAGGGTGATACACCAAAGGGAGTCATTGCCACATTATCTGGAGTACCAAGATTCCATACTCTCAGCGTTAGAGGAGTAGTACATGGTCACAGAGTAGGAGTATTGATCGATGGGGGAACAGCCCACATTTTCATTGACTCAGCTTGGTTAGCCAAGAGAGGTATTCAGACCGAGAAGTTCGAAGGACTCACTGTAGCAGTAGCCAGGAACTCCAGCATGGAGTGCAACTACTGGATTCCAAAATTGAATGTCACCTTAGGTAACTATCAGATGACAGATTCCTTCTATGTAGTAGATGTATCGGATACTCATGTAGTATTGGGTGTTCAGTGGCTTTATTCCATAGGGAATACACTACAGACTACAGGGCAATGGAAATGGAATTCTAGGGGCTAGATGGCAAACGAGTAGTTTTGAGGGGCATGAACACTTATCCCCCAAAACCGGTCTCGTCACAGAGAATGGAGGCAGTACTCTGACATGATAATATAGAATGGGCGGTAGAATATTTGGTCACCTTTAGAAAAACCCCAGAAACCAACACACGACACCCAAGTGACATTCAGGCCTTACTACAGAAGCATGAAAAGGTTTTTCGGGACCTTCCATCAGGTAGACCGCCAGACCGAGGCTTTGAACACATTATTGAGCTAGAGGAGGGGACACAAGCAGTCATCACCACTCCTTACCAACATCCCAAAAGATACAAGGATGAGATCGAGAAAACAATTAAAGAATTACTAGAGCTTGGATACATTCAGCCCAGTTCTAGCCCCTTCGCATCCTCAGTAGTATTGGTCAAGAAGAAGGATGGTACACTGCGAATGTGCATCGACTATCGAGCACTCAACAAAAAGACCATTAAGAACAGGTATCCCATCCCTAGAATTGATGAACTCATGGATGAACTTCAGGGAGCCAAATACTTCTCCAAGATTGATCTTCGCTTGGGGTACCATCAGATTCGAGTAAGGGACCAAGAAATCTCCAAAACAACTTTTCGCTGTCACTATGGTCACTATGAGTTTTTGGTCATGCCTTTTAGACTTACCAATGCTCCAACCACTTTTTAGTGATGCATGAACCATACCTTTCGAGTTCAGTGCTAGTTTTCTTTGATGACATCTTGGTTTACAACAAAACATGGGAGGAGCATCTGCAACACCTAGACGAAGTACTGAGCATTCTAGAAGAACACTCACTTTACGCGAAAATGTCCAAGTGTGAATTTGGGATGAAGGAAATGTGATACCTAGGGCACATAATCAATGAGGAAGGAGTACAGGTTGACATGGAGAAAATCTGAGCTATTAGAGATTGGCCTGCACCAAAAACAGTCATAGAATTGAGAGGTTTCTTAGGACTGTGCACCTATTACCGATGGTACGTTAAGGGATTCTCCCAATTTGCAGCACCCCTCACAGATCTCACAAAGAAGGGAGAATTCACTTGGACAGGCTTAGCACATAAAAATTTCAAGGAGATGAAGGTTATCATGAGTTCCTGTCTAGTTTTAGCATTACCAGACTTCTCACAACCCTTTGCAGTGGAATGTGATGCCTCAGGGGAAAGGTTAGGAGCATTATTGATGCAAAATCATCACCCTATTGCATTTGAGAGCTGTAAATTGAAGAACTACGAGCGCCACTACTCCATATATGACAAAGAGATGCTAGCCATCTTACATGCTCTCACGAAATTCAGACAATACCTAGTGGGCAGTAAGTTCAAAATCAAAAGAGATCATAACAGCCTCAAGTATTTCTTGGAGCAGAAGGAACTGAATGAGCGCCAACAGAAATGGGTCAGCAAAGTACAAGCCTATGATTTTGAGATCGAGTATGTAAAAGGTAAGAATAATGTAGTAGCTGATGCATTATCCATGCGTCCCACCTCACTATCTCTCAGGAGTATATCCACAGATTGGAGGGCACTTATCTTAGTAGAATACTCCAAAAATAAATTCGCTTGCGAATTATTGGATGGACAAATTCAGGATGACAGGTATAGGATTGTTGATGACATCATCTATTACAAGAACATGATATACCTCATCCCAGAATCCATGTTGAGGAAAAATATAATTCAGGCAGCACATGACTCTCCATTATTAAGACATCAAAGTTTCTTGAAGACCTACAGACAAATCCAAGAGAGGTTCTCATGGAAGGGCCTCAAGGGGGAAGTTATGCAGCACGTACAAGAATGTAGCATCTGTCCATAGAACAAAGTTGAGAACATCCATCCAGCAGTGTTCCTTCAGCCACTACCAATTCTAGAACAGAAGTGGGAAAGCGTCTCTGTGGACTTCATTACAGGGTTGCCCAAGGTCCAAGGGCGAGATTGTTTATATGTAGTAGTTGACAGACTGACCAAGTTTGCACATTTCTTTTCTATATCATCAGATTACTCTGCAGCTCAAGTAGCTGAGTTATTCTTCAAGGAGGTCTTCAAGTTACATGGGTCACCTAAGACCATTGTCAGTGATCGGGATAGCAGATTCATAGGTGCCTTTTGGAAGGAACTATTCAAATTAGTGGGGACCAAACTGGCTACCAGCACGAGTTATCATCCCTAGAGCAATGGACAAACTAAAATAGTCAACAAGTGGATTGAAGGATATCTGAGGAACTACGTAACAGGGCAGCATCGAACCTGGATCAAATGGATACACTTAGGGGAGTATTGCTACAATACTACCTATCACATGTCTATTAGGATGACTCCTTTTAAGGCATTATATGGCTGCGAGGCCTTAGACTATGTAGATTTGGCATTTGGGGACATTAGGGCTCCTAAGGCAAAGGATTGGATACAAGACAATCAATATATTCTTAAAATCTTGAAGGAAAACTTATAGATAGCCCAGAATCAGCAGAAGTTATATGCAGACAAACATAGGATTGAGCGGAGCTTTGAGGTAGGGGATTTGGTATACTTAAGGCTCCAACCTTACAGACAGTCTTTGCTTAAGAAGAAAGGAGCAGAAAAGTTAAAAGCTCGCTTCTATGGACCCTACAGAATAATCAGGTAGGTGGGAGAGGTCGCATATAAACTAGAACTACCACAGGAAAGTAAAATTCACAATGTGTTACATGTGTCCAACCTGAAAAAGACCCTTGGGAAACACATTGCTCCATCAACAAAATTACCTCCTTTAAATGATGAAGGACTGCTGATACTGATTCCTGAACAGATCGTACAGACTAGAGAAAGGAAACTCAGGAACAGGGTAATTAAGGAATACTTGGTTCAGTGGAAGGAACTACCACCAGAGGATGCCACATGGGAAGGTGAACAGGTATTGCAACATCCCAGTTTGCAGTTGCTTGAGGACAAGCAATCTCAAGCAGAGGGGACTGTAATGTCCTCATCTGATTAGGCATTGAGGACCAAAACCGCTAACCTATGTGATTCCTGTGGGTTTGAGCGGTTACTGACAGTTAGGGAATCATCTAAGATTGATGCCATCTATAGAAAATCTAGGGCATCATCATGTTATCACCATTAGGTCAAGAAGGGCCACCAGGGCCAAAGGCCACCATCATGCATGCCATCTAAGCATTATTTAATGATGCATGCACTCATTTAAGTCTCCATGCGCATGCATGCAAGTCAACTGCAAATTAGAAAATAAAGTGACCTAATTAGGTCAAAGATTAGGGTTTTCACAGTTGAAAGTTATAAAAGGAAGATAAAGTGAAAGGAGACTCACTTTTGATGATTATTATTTTGGAGCTCTTGAATAGCAGCACAACAGTTGGGGTTGGAGACGACGTCTTCAGCTAGCATGGTTTCGGTAGTGAGATATCTGCCCTAGTCTCATTTAGGGTAAGCCATACAGGTTCACCAATTGTTCTTCCATTCATTCATAGTTATCCAGTATACTACAGAGATTGTTGCAGGGGCACATGTGCAGGTGTAAGGGGTTTTCAGCTAGAAAGCCCTAATCATTCACTGGGTCTTCAGATCTCAGTTTTACTTCACAACCCAGGCACCATGCTCATCATCGACATCCTACTCCAGTACCTGGTGATTATCAGATCCGATCGTGCTCATCCTGAGCAGTGATCAGCCATTTTGGGATCAGGGGGCGTGAGCAGCTACACCTCTGGAACAATTCGCTAGCCTTCCTAGAGATCTCAGAACTTTCGCATGTGTCAGGCATTCTCTCCGGCACGGGAAGGATATCAGCCTTGCAAATCAGTAGCTTCATCGGACACCTCCTTCACTGAAAACGTCACCCTTAGTTGATCTGGGGTTCGTGCTGCTAGGGTTTCACCGGAAGCAGAAGATATCAGTTCATCTTCGATTCAGCTCTTGATGCATGCCTACTCTCTCAGGAGCAGTCTAGCCAGCTTATCAGTGGTAAGTGTTCATTCTATCCCACAAACCCTAACCCTAATTTTTGCTATAAAATAGGGATTTTTGCATGGCAGTTTGCATGCCCGGTTGTATCAGTGTATTTGCTAAGAATTATAAAATATCAGGATTTGGGATATTACAAACTAGGAGTGGAGAAGTAGTTAAAATCCTCAATAATATGGCTTCCTTAAGGGTTAAGACAACTAAACCTATGCCTTCTGATATTTTTTGTTCATTTCCAAAGACTTCACCGATATAAACTTTGGTAAAATCACCCATTCCACATACTCCTCATGGAACTTTCAAAGTGTAAGGTGCATAGCTCATAGGTGGGAAACTAGGTGTTGCTTGTTTGAGGGGTTAATCAGAGAAACAAAGTATTCTATGGGGCTCAACAAGAGGTGGAAGGTTTTGAAGTGTAAGGATCCTTATGAGAGGTTAGTAGTTGGTGATGATTTGAAGTTTTAACGTAACATTTGATTCATGGGTAAAACCCTCATTAGCAAATTTATGAGTCACTGGTTTTCAAAGGAGAATCTAAATGACTAGTTACAATGCCATTGGGTGCCCATTATTTGATATGGGTCGACCTATCATATACTCTCCTGAGGTTGGTTAGGCTTCAGATTTCACTTTTAGGAGGATGCCTTAAATATTCTGGAGGTCAAATAGTTTGAAGGCTCTCCTTGCTTTGTGTTAAAACCTTGGAATTTGTTTTTTTATTGTTGAATGGAGGTAACTACAAATATACCCATCTAGGTCAATAATCTTGGCCTCCCAATGGAGCTATGGATATTCCCTATGCTTGAGGAAACTAGTAATCTTCTAGGTAAAGTTTTACTCGTATAGGGGTCATATAAAAAGAGTATACATTAGAATCTCAATGGAGATCAATATTCACTGAGGCCTGGATGATTTTGTAGAGGTGGTTGTTGGAAATAATGTTTACAATCAAACCCTAGCCTACGTGAATGTGCCCTTTCACTACACAGATTGTCACACTTATGACCATATAGCCTGAGATTTTGATAGACCCTTTGTCAAGTGCATTTGGAAAATAAAGGAGGGTTTAGTAGCATAAGGATTGGCATAGTTTTGGCATGGATAAGGAAGTTGAAGGGGGGATAAATGGGTTGGAAACAACTGATTGTGAGGACAACAATCTCCTAAGGTCTGAAGTTGTGGGAGCTCAAGCTCAAAATGTGGGTGATAAGGTGGTGGTGGTATCCATCTAGGTTCTACTTTATGATACTTGCTCACATTTGAAGAGATCACAGAATATTGATGTGGCTCCAACGTGATTGGAGCCACTCTTTTATTTGCGTTGGAGCCACTCTTAAATCTACATTAGAATGAGGAAACATTAGCACACATTAAAGGCATTATGAGTGGTAATGCCTTTTATCCTTCCTTAGCAAGTAAAAGAACTCCTACTATTCTTCCACTATTTGTTAGGCCTTTCTTACCTATTCTTAGTTAAATCGAGGATAGACAAGATAGTTTAGGAAACTCTCGAAGTCATAACAAAAACTTTAAATCTCCTCAACCTTATGAGGAAGGGAGGATGAAACCACAGTCTATTGATCTTGATACATCTTCCAATATTTTGAAGAGTGGTGGGGACTATAAAAACAAACATTTAAAACCATAACTCACGGTGGAGGGAATTATCATTTAAGATCTTTGAATGGAGAAGAAAAGAAGATGGTTTTACCCTTTGGTGGCTTCAGGGTGGACTATGTACAAGCTTTGTTTGCAATTTGAGAGGGGAGGAAATCTTCTATTGTTCAACATTATAAGAAGAAAGTAGCTAGAGAAATCAAGCAATGAGGACAACATCCTATTACTAATGTCCTTAGAGCAGATGACCCCATACTTCAAGATGATGAAATCTCTAATGTTAATGTTAGGCAAGAATAGTTGATAAT
>LPNX010729741.1:313679-331421 GCA_001517045.1 Pseudotsuga menziesii | reverse complement strand
CTTGATCAAGATATGGAAATTTCACATGCCACTTAAGATCATCTGTTTCTTTTGGCTCTGTTTGTTGAATAAGATCAACACATGTGACAACTTGAAAAAAAAAGGCTGGATTGGCTCATTCTGGTGCTGTCTATGTATGTATGATCTTATTGCCAATACCCTTGTCTCTCACAGACCTGTCGATCTCTTGATCAAGATATGGAAATTTCACATGCCACTTAAGATCATTTGTTTCTTTTGGCTCTGTTTGTTGAATAAGATCAACACATGTGACAACTTGAAAAAAAAGGGCTGGATTGGCCCATTCTGGTGCTATCTATGTAAATCAGCATTAGAGTCTGTTGACCGCCTATTTCACGGTTGCAGCTTTACCGGGAAAGTTATTGCTCTGATAAGATCTTCTCTTGACATTCCATATTTATGGAGGGAATCAAATTTTCGTCATAATGTTTCTTCCTGGATCAGCTTAGGAAATACTTTGAAGTATCTTCCTCTTCTCCTTGCTTGGCAAATCTGGATTACCAGGAACAAATGTATTTTTGAGGACTTGAAGCCTGATATATACATTACTATCCTCTCCATTAAGCATAAGCTACAACTCTATCCGGTCAAATTTCAGCTGAAAAACAATAAGGGAACTACTGGACCAGCTCCTTCATTGTCTTTTCCAGCAGGTTTCTTTGATGGGGCATCAACTAAACTTATGGGAGGTGTAGGTGTTCAGCATCTACTCAGTAAAGATCACTATTATTGCTTCAAGTTGGGAGTAGGCCTGAGCACAAATCCCAGATCAGAGTTGCTGGCCTTGTGGACACTCCTTCACTTTGCAAATTACCCGGGCCTTCCTTCTTTACTTATTCATGGGGATTCTGCTGTCATCATCAACTGGTTCAATCAAAGATCAGCTCTTACTTTACTTTCACTTGATGGATGGTGTCATTGTATTAGAGAGCTGGAAACTAACTTCATCCAATTCACTGCCATTCACATATATAGAGAGCACAATACAATGGCTGACAGCTTATCCAAAGAAGCATTAACACTGGCTCAGGGCCAACTTCAGTTTGGTGAATTCACCAATGTTGAATGTATTGATCAGGGCACTTTCTATCTTTTCTAGCCCTCAGCACTTGACCTTTCTGTGCTGCTGTCTTTTTGACATCCTTTGGATGAAGGTATTGATGAGTCACATATTTTACTGTACTATTCATGTTTTTGCTTCTTTGGATTAGCTATCCAGTTATAGTATGAACTCTCTATGTAAGGAAGGGTATGAAGCGGGTGTAGTCTTTCTCTCCTAGCTTATAGTTTTTAAGGTACTTGAACATGAGTTGTAGACAGCAGTATGGATTGATGTCCCTCCTTCATGAGCCTAGCTGACGCAGACACTGCAGTTACACTTGCTGATGTATTATGCCCTCCATGTGTACAACACATGCTGATGATGTAAAAATGTTCCCTTTGATTTCAATGAAATAGCAAGGAACTGATATTTTCCCCTGGAAAATATATATATATAGTTGTCTTTAGCTAAATTAATAATGATAGAAGACTATATATATATCATAAAAATTAGATGATGAAATAATACTTCATAATCTTGATTAGATTTGTCCCTATTTCTCTAAAGTGCCATTTATATACATAAAAAATACATTTTTATTTTAACTTAAAATAAAATATATATAGTTTAAAAACATTAATATATATATGAAATTACCTCTTAAAATATTAAAAAACATTAAAAATATAACAATAATTATTTTGAATAAGTTAAAGTAATTTGCATGGTATAAATATGTCATTGAAATTTGTAACTTCCGAATTGAAAGTAAATTTATTAATTAAGCAAAAATATACTGAGATATATACAACGGATTAAAATTTATTCAAAAGGTTTCTTTTAAATACAAATTTTAGTATATTTTTCGTAAAATTTAATTAGTACTTAATCAGAAACAAAACATTATCTTCTCACACATTATGATTATAAAAACTCACATTTTGTAAAATGAATCTAAAATAAAATGAATATAATACTTTGTAAGGCTCAAATGGATGTGATAAAACACGAATGCATAAACAGTCTTTAAATATTTCTTTCAAACACAAACAGAAATTAAGTTTATTAGTTATGTAAATAATTCCATAAAAAGTACAACCTTATCCACTTAAATTTTAAATTTGAAATTGATTTTTGGATGGTCCTACCAATGAATTTGGGTAGAATACTCTACGAGATGTAAAAATGGGCAGAATACTTCACGAGATGTCTATATACATAAGTAAAATTTTCACTGAATAAAACCATATGTACCTCGTGGTGGCCATTTGTCTCCTCGAGAACTAAATTGAAAACGAGTGCTTATAATTTTTTTAATTTTATATAATTTTAAGTTGGTTGGATTAGATGAGGAGAATGCTGGTGGGGTTTTTTTTATAATAACAAGTTTGGTAGGAGTTTCTTTAAAAATATGTCAAAGATTGGTTTTCAATCTTTTAACAAAATAATTATATGATCTATTTGCAAATTTAAAATAAATAATTATATGATCTACTTTGGATAAACATATATACAGAATGGCATTCTTAAACATTAGTGTGATTATTATATCAAGGTGTCAAGTTTATATGACTCATTTAGAATGTTGTTGGTAAAGTGGTGGAACCTCCCTGACTAGCAAGGTTGCTATTGGCTAAGTAACCACGGGGATCGCACCCGGTCTGGACCACACCAACCCTTAACATGGTTGGATTTTTGGTATTCGATGGAATTAGAACCGGCGACCTTTCAGCTTAGGGGGCATCTTAACCATACCCCGCCACCAACTCTTGTACATCTCGCGGATATATAAAATTGCATTCTTAAATACTACTATAATTATTATATTTAGTATCAAATTTAGTTGCATTTTACATAAATATAATTTAAAATAAATAATTAGATGATCTATTTTGGATAAACATATAAACATCTATAAAGAATGACATTCTTAAACATTAGCGTGATTATTATATCAAGGTGTCAAGTTTATATGACTCATTTAGAAATTTAAAATATAAAATTTCAAAATCAATATATTTTTACTTATTATATTTTATATAAACATATATAGAATTGCATTCTTAAATACTACTCTCATTATTGTATTTGGTGTCAAATTTAGTTATATTTTATATAAACATAATTTAAAATAAATAATTATATGATCTATTTTGGATAAACATATAAACATCTATACAGAATGGCATTCTTAAATAATAGTGTGATTATTATATCAAAGTGTCAAGTTTATATGACTCATTTAGAAATTAAAAATATAAAATTTCAAAACTTATTATATTTTGTATAAACATATAAACATTTATATAAAATTTCATTCTTAAATACTATTAAGAATTTCAAAACTTATTATATCTTTTTTTATAAACATATAAACATTTATATAAAATTGCATTCTTAAATTCTACTAAGAATATTATATTTGGTGTCAAATTTAGATTACATTCTTAAATACTATGAGAATATTATATTTGGTGTCAAATTTAGTTGCATTTTGCATAAACATATAAATATTTATTTATATAGAATGGCATTCTCAAGATTTTTGATTACTATATTTTGGTGTAAAGTTTGGTGGGTATATATAATGTTTATAATGATGGCAGGTTTATTATTATTTTATATTTTGGTGTAAAGTTTAGTGGGTATATATAATGTTTATAATGATGGTGGGTTTATTATTATTTTAATGTATGTTAATGTTTAGATTTTGTTTGACCGTAATTTAGTATTATTATTATTTAAAGTTTAGTGGGTATATATAATGTTTATAATGATGGAAGGTTTGTTATTATTTTAGTATATGTTAATGTTTAGATTTTGTTGGACAATAATTTAATTTTAGTTTTTAATTACATGAATAGATTTATAAAGATAGGATGGTTTGGTTTGGATGGATTTGAGACAAAAAAAAATCTGTTAAGTGATTTAGGCTTTTATCTTTATTGATAATGAAGCTTTTCTTACTATTTTGGAGTGTTCATGGATGATGCTCCCAGTTATAAATAAGGTTTTTGTGCATAGTGTGTTGTATCGTGTTTAATGGGATGTGTTATTTTTTTAGGAAGTTTAATTTGACCATTTAAGCTTTGTAACATAAAATGATTTATTGTTGGAATGGTCCTTTTTTGGACTTCAAAAGATTGTCAGGTCAGTGGACGACGAAAAATCTGTTAAGTGGTTTAGACTTTTATCTTTATTGATAATGAAGCTTTTCTTATTATTTTGGAGTGTTTATGGATGATGTTCCCAGTTATAAATAAGGTTTTTGTGCATAGTGTGTTGTATCGTGTTTAATGGGATGTGTTATTTTTTTAGGAAGTTTAATTTGACCATTTAAGCTTTGTAACATAAAATGATTTATTGTTGGAATGGTCCTTTTTTGGACTTCAAAAGATTGTCAGGTCAGTGGACGTGTGGTGTTTTCTCTCTCTTTCTCTTTATAGAGTTTTGTAGTTTATGTTTGGATGCACGTTGGTTAACATTTTGATTCGAGATGGGGCGCTTGATTTTTGTGTAGTTTATTCTTGTAACCTTAGCTCATAGTGATGCAAGCTTTTGGATTGGATGGTTTAATCTCTTCCTAATGTAGAGTGGATTATTGGTGGTGATTTAAATGTGGTGGATTGAGAGGGGGATAGATGTTGGGGTGCAAGGTTGGTAGTCAATGGTTTAGAGAAGCCCGCTTAGTTCCATTGCAAAGATACTCTTCGAAGTTTTAACCCCAACTGGAAGCAAAAGGGGATGGATTATGGTGATTGGTATACAAGGTCTAACTATCAGTGACGACATTGTTAGAAAAACAAGATCACAAAGCAATAACAATAAGCAATAAACAAGATGCAAATATTAAAACACATTACAAGAGAGACACAAATATAATGTGGTTCACCCAAGATGGGCTACGTCCATACATAAATTGTCAATATTTATTATTATATCATCCAACAAAATGAAGGGATACAACCTGCAACAACCCCGCTGCACTTCCTCTTCACACTCTCACAGTCTCTCTCACACAATCACAGAGATTGTTTACAATGCTACAATACAATATAATACCTAGTCGTATTAGAATGCCTTCCTTTTATAAAGGGAATACCATGGGTTGCTCAAATACTATGGGCCCGTAAATCACCCATTATTGACCAAGTCATGACTCTAAAATTACAACATTTTACAAGGCATTTTTTCTTAAATTTTTGCTACAGGGGCACTTTTCTCGAACCCTTGCCAGGGGGGCTCCCAAAACAGTCGTGGCACCCCCTGCACCCCCTTGATGATTATAGTGGGGGGTGGGGGAAGCGCCTCCACACCCCCCATGAGGTGCTGGGATCCAAACATGACTGAAATAACATCTTTGAATCAGGAAGATCAGGCTCCACAACCAACAGATATAATAAGGTGTAAGTTCAACTAGATTGATTCTATGGACAATTGGAGGATTTGGATTTCTTTGGTTAGCTCCATCTTACTGATGTGTGTTATGCAACCAAGTCCTATAAAGAGAACAACAAAACATAAATAGACCCAAAAGAGTAATCCACGCCTTAATAATAAAGAACATAGATGAATACCAAGCCTCTTTGAGGCGACAACCTCATTATATAATGTAATAAGTACACAAGACAAGGAAAGCTAAGATGATTCATATGAAAATGTATCCTTTCTATATTTAGGAGACAAAGATGTACAATTACTGTTAAAGAATTGTAACTTCGTGTCAAAACCCCAAAATTTCACAAAAAATAAAAATTTTGAGATAACAAAAAATTGCTAAAACTTGCAGTTTACTAACAACTAAAGGTTAGTAAATAAAGAAACAGTCAAGTGATTAGTATTACGAAATCTCAATTATGTTAACTCAACAGTTCTCTTTTGTAACAAGAATAAGGTTTACTTGCGTATTGTTTTATTTCAGTTTACTGATGAGTTTCTTCATGTCAAGTAGGTGGAATCTAACTTTTAAATCTGGGGCTTACTTAGCATTTATGCTGACGCAGAAGATTATTGGTTCTTACATGTTTACAGGTATAATCGAATGAGTAACGTTTTAAAATTCATAAAGTATCTAGCAGTGTTTTATTTGCAATTATAAAGCTTAGTAATTAAGCTGCTAAAATCCAAACCACTTCCATGAGGTAAAACCGTTTGGCTTCCTTCAGTTTTTCTTGTAACAAAGTTCAGATGTACATAGCGACAATAAGATCTGTTTTGTGGCTCTAAAATTATAATTTTAGTTGCAAAGTAACTTCTACTTTAGTGTGCATAACTTGCAATGTTATAATGGTTGTTTTGTCAGTATGTATACATTAACATATTATCTTATCTATGTAACAACTGTTCAACATTTATCTTCCGCAAGGAAACTTACAGCCCGTAACTTCTTGTCTTTATAAGTTTGATTTGTGCAAACAAAAACCATAATGCCTTCTCACATGAAATCATTGTTTGCCTATACTTCTTAACTTCACGTCGAACCATGTGGTTCTAATGATTCTGGACTCAAGTAGGATCATTCCTATTCAATTTCTTACTTTTCTATGATACTTCTCTTGTATTAAGTTACTGTCTACAAATAGTTTTTCTGAGATTGATGCTTTCGAAAAAGGTTGACTTTATAGTTATTTTGTATAAATCCATAACCACTTTACTAACCAATAGACATGGTGAATCATGAGCAAATACCAAGTTGAGTCACAACCAAAATCTATCAAATTTTCATCGCTCTGAACTATGTAAAAGAATTTCATAAAAGTGTTCTTACATTACACTTTGCTAACTTCATAGTTTGCTACCATTTGATTTATTAGTTCCTATATGACTTATAGACATGCATAAACTATTTTGTTTATTAGACATTCAAGTCTATAATTAGTTCAAGGTCTTAAACAAGTTTAAAATAGAGTTTATGATTCTACATAATACTACGTTATGCCATTTTATAAATGTTATAACTTGAGTTTCATTTTACAAGAGTTTAACCATGCCTAGACTATAATGTTTCTACATAAAGAAAACTATAGATGTTCGGTGGTTATAAACCTTTTAACTTGAGCTCTCCCATATAACACATGACTTCTATCCATATCAAGATCAACATTTAAAGAAAAGGGTTACTAACATCCATATCATATTAGTGATGTTACGATGCAATAGACATAAGGTTATTGATGGCGTAAGTTCTAAGCATGATTGATTTCGGGCAATAAGCAATGTTTAAATGGTGACATCTCTTTGCTAGGTCAACATAAATTTTAACGTTGTTATTGTAACATTGATCTAGCATATCATATGATGAGCGGAGTATTCGATTTACAAAGCAATAACTCAGTTTATAATATAGTTTATACATCGTGTTCAATGATTAAATAATTGGTTATTATTGTAATGCAGGCGACTATAGAAATGATCCACTGCATGGTTTAAATTATTGCGACCACGTGGTCTTCTCCTGGCCAAGTGTGGGAGATATAAGAATCATTGTAACCCTAACCCTTCTCATTTATCCTCTACAGTTCCCGCTAGCCCTTGAGGCTGCTCTGCTTGGTTTTCATGGTGGCCGTAAGCTCTCCTCCGTTCCAGTTGTCCCGAGTCTTGGGTTAGCATTTCCTTTGCCTCCGGTATTCGATTTTAAAGCCATTCTTAATGACTGTGAGTTCTCACTTTGCAAGTTTTGTTGAGTCTATCGTTTCCCTTGGCTTGCTGTCTGCTCAGACTTCCTTTTGTCGTCCTCGTGGCTCACCTTTGCGTGAAAGGTTTAGCCTTTACAAGATGTTTTTGCAAAATTCTGTTGGTGACAGTAATTCCACGAGACTGTTCGACGTTTCAAATCCATAGGTAAATTTTTTTTGTGTTCATTTAACTTGCAGCATGTGTTTTTTGCTGATACGATAGCATAAACAAATCTTAAGTTATTTATCTTCTGACCTTTGTATTTAAAACTCCTTGTAGGGGGCTTGAGACTACGTACATCCACGGTGGAGGAAGTATGCAGACTGTCTTCGAAAGCCATGGCTCATGGCTTTATACGGGTAAGCCCTTTGGTAAAAAATGTTGGGTTCTTACGCTACTTGAATCAGGGTGGTCATTTGGAGTAACCCAGAGTTGGGGAAGATTTCCTAGGCTCGCCATTAATTAAGCAGTCTCTTTTACATTTCATTGTTGATTTACCAAGTTTCAAACCCTCGCTAGTCGATGGGTAAACTTGGTCTTAAACGGAGCAATGTAATTAGTTTTGTTTTAATGTTTAGCTTTACGGCTTTTTAAAACTTAAACAATAGTTCTCTTGTAAAGACAGTTCTGTCTTCAAGCTTGTCTTGATTTATCGTAATGCTTAACATTATGCTCTGTGTACTCAGGGTTTTTACCCTTCTCGATTGTAAGTGAAGTTTTGTGCTATGTTTAAAGTACTCTGTAAAAGTTTATTATTAATGTTTTTAAGACTGACATATACAGTCATAGTTTAGTTATAAATCTTACTCGTTTTTGCTCAGAGTTACGAGCTAGGGTTTTTCCTGTGGAAACCCTCGTTTTAAAACAAATTATTCTACTTATTTTTTAACAAATTCTACTACTTAATTAATTTGGCTTTTAACTAGTGGTACAATGTGTTGTGGAAATTTCCAGTTTATAACAATTACCAAAGTCTTTTTGTTTGTCCTTAAAGGACTGTAAGTAAATTTATAATAATCTAGTTGTTTAATAGTTACATAATCCAATTAATTTGGATTATATCTTCGATTGATTGACATTTGTAATTGTAATATATATATTTGTTGGACATGTAATAGTTTTAACATGTAGTTTTAAAAGTACTCTTTCCTCAATGCCACGACAAAATAAACCTTTTCACAATGACGAATGATCTTTTATATTATGCAAGGGGACCAGTTTCGGAAGTTGTGGAAGGTGGTTTTCCCTTTACCTTTTTCCCCAGTAGATCTCACCACATCACATCGCGTGGAAGGCGGTTTATAATCTGCTACCGCTTATATCCATTATTGCTCACGCTAATCCATGCTCCAGATCACCTGCCAACCGTTGATCTTATCCTGACCCATTCTTTGTCGCCTGATCATATTGCTCTATCTCCTGGCATCTTATCGGGGACCCACATCACGTGCATTCACCACATGTCTTATCTGCTAGAGCTTTTAGTCTCCACCCTTAGTCTTATCACATAACTGCGCAAACTCAACTAGGGCCAATTTCATGCACTAACAGAAAACCCCTTTAACCTTAATCACATACACCTCAATATTTTAAATCTTTTAAGAAAAACTTCTTTTTTTCTTATTTCTGACACATTTTTCCATATACAAAGTGTAATGTTGAGAAATAGTGTCAATAGCAGGAACTAGTTTTATTTTCCCTGTCCTATGTTCTGCAAACCGAGGTTTCCATTCCCTTCCTTCTATGGCATATTCACAAGTCCAAACTCTCACTTGTTCATTTGCCAAAATTTCTCCTCGATTTTGACAACATATCAATATGAAACTTACAAAGAAGAGATGTCCAAGAAGTCCATATTTGTTCGTATGTACCAATGTTTGGTTTTTTGTTGGAAAACCAAACATTTTACCATGAACCTTTGAACATCAGATTTAAGACCTTCCCAAAAAAATTCCTTCCTCATCTTATGGTACATTTTTAGGAATCCTGAGTGCCCAGCTATAAGAGAGGTGTGTAATTACAAAATGATTTTTGTTTGAGTGATCCAAATGGAGATCGATGGCTACTTACCTATTCCACCGGCTCAAAACAATTGTCCATTTTGACAGTTTCATAGTAATTTTTCTACGATTTTTTGGGTCCTAAACTTCCAGGGCCGTTTTGAGGCCCTAAATGACGTTTTTTGGCGATTCAGGCTGCCAAATGGTTGCTAAGAGTTACCTATCATCATGCATATTTTCCTAGTAAAAAATTATAAATGTCAAATATACCTTTCCAACGGGATATCGAGCGCCCAAATCGAAGATCGTACACAAAATTTATGACCCTGTGAAGTTAACTGTTCAACTAACCACCTTAGAGCCATAAACTTTATGATGATTCATCTTCCAGAGTTATGTTTTCGACACCTAGGGTTCTCGCCCTCATGCTTATTATAAATATGCCCTTTTGGCCTCATTTTGTATTTAGCTTGACATTGATTAGTGTAGCTGCCACATCTCCTCAAAGATACAGCTACCACCATTCTAGTTGCATTATTGTACAGTCTATTCTATTTCCTCCATTTAGTAGAATATATGTTTACTGTATCTCTATTTTCCTTGCAATATGTCTATGTTTATGATTTGAAATATATTCTTTCATCTTGTTCTCACATAAATCTAAATTAGTGGTATTAGAGCAATCTACTCTTTGATTGTCTCTCGGTGTATGTCCCCAACGAGGTCAGAGTATAAAGAGTTGGTTCTCGAACTAGTTTCACTTGGGGAAGATCACTCTCGCCGCCTCAAATGAACTCCCATGGTAGAAGAAAAGAGAGAAGTCGGAGCAAGATATTCTATCAATTCATTGCTCGAGGAATCCCTAATAGAACATAGGAACGAGATGATGGATAATTTTGCTTAGATATTACAACGAATGCCAACAACGATAGATCCACTTTCAATGAGAAACTGTTTCAGAGATACAACTCCCTTCAAGGTATAAGTTAACTTTGATATTCCTTTATTTGAAGGCCATATCGATGTTGATGCCCTAGATAAATAATTGAATGTTCTAGAAGGGTATTTCTCTGTCCACAATTTTTTCGACAAGGAAAACAACACCTTTGCGCTCCTTAAGGTCGTCCCCCATGTCAAAAATTGGTGGGTAACTTATTATGAACGAAACTCAACAGACGAGTCTGATATGTTTGAGGTAAATCCCTCATGGGCATGTTTTGTAGATGTCGTTAAGGAAAAATATTACCATGTGGAAAACTATGATCGGAAGTACACAAAATGGACCATTATGCATCAAGAGAAGACCAGATGGTATTGGAGTACATCAACAAATTTCATACCTTGTGCACAAAGTTGGGTATCAAGGACTCCGAGTGGCACCGACTATTGAAATATCACAGTGTCCTACATCGGTACATACAAACATAGATGGACTTCCTGGACATCTCTTTATTGGAGATGCATATTGGTATGCTGTCAAAATCGAGGATAAATTTCAACAAAAAAAAAGCGAGAATTTGGACTTGCGAATCCACCGCAGAAGCAAGGAAAGGGAAACCCTATAGAACACAGGACAGGGAAAGGGAAACCAGTCCCCACCACAAGAAAAAAAGGACAAAAATATAAAGAAGGACACCGAGAAGTGGTGCGAGTTCCATAAAATACACTATCACAACATTGATGAATGTTGCTCAAAGGAGTAATTGGTGGCCAAGATCAAAGCTTCAGAATTTGATCCCTATTCCAATTCTGATTCAGAACACAATGCCATAACTGTAGACCAGGGGAAGCAGATCATTGATGCATAAACCAGTGTCACCATTTCTACCACATAGATCCAACTAGAGGAACCTGAAGAGTCAGAGGTAGAGGAGCACCTCTTCCACTCGCAGATGTGGGTGAAGGGAATCCCACTACATTTTGTTGTTAACAACACCATCCAAAGGAAACTGATCTCAATAGAGGTCATCAAGAGATTGGATCTACATACAACACCACACCCACAACCCTACAACATCGGTCGTTTAAGCCAAGGGCAAGGTATCTATGTTAGTCATCAATGTAGCTTATCATATGGCATCAAGGCTTTCAAAGACGAGGTATTGTGTGATGTGGCCCCACTTGAAGTATGTGATGTTCTTTTAGGATAGACATATATGTGAAAGCGTCATGTTGTATATGCGTCACGAACTCATGGTGTGATTGTCACTTTGGGAGGACAACTTTATAAGATACTAGAGACAATTGCACATGCCACAATATCATAGGGAAATAAGATAATTCTCCCTCTTTACAATTCCGTATGAAGGAGAACATCATATCACATATACCTCCACATCCTCTGCACAATGTCCCTCTTCTCAGTATAAACAAGAAGAACATAAAATCAGTGCTTCCTTGTCCATTCGAGTACCTCTACAGTGCAAGGCTATGCATTCAAGGTGCTTGTCTAGAATAAAATCATCCATACCAGTTTAGAAAAAGGATAACACGACAACCATAATTGTTGAACAACTCAAGCGCATCCATCAAGTGTAATTAGAACCCTCTCGGGATGTCAAATAAATGCAACCTTTTCAGTTCAGCAAATGCCGTACCAGGAGATCAACTCAACACATAATTCGAGATATGATACATGATTTGATGCAATGGAGACCATTGATTCATAAGGGGGGAGGATTTATCTAGATAGAGATTGGTGGCCACCCACCTATTCAACTGGCTCAAATAAATTGTCTATTTTGGTAGTTCTTAGTAATTTTTCTACGGTCTGTCGGGTCCTAAACTTCCAGGGTCATTTTAAGTCCCTATAAAATATTTTTTGGCAATTCTGGAGGCCAAATGCGTGCCATTGACATGAATTTGGCCCTAGTTAGAAGATGTAAAGCTCAAATAGAACTTTCTAATGGGGTATCGAGTGCCCAAATAAGAGATCATATGTAAAAGTTACGACCCCGGGAAGTTGATTGTTCAACTAACCACATTGGGGACACAAACTTTATGATGGTTCATCTTCCAGAATTATGTTTTGGACATTTAAGGTTCTCTCCCTCAAGCTTATTATAAATAAGCCCTTTTGGCCTCATTTTGTATTCAGCTTGGCATAGATGAGTGTAGCCATCACATCTCTTCTCAGAGATACAACTACCGCAGTTTTAACTGCTTTATTGTACAATATGTTCTATTTCCACCATTTAATAGAATATGTGTTGGATGTATCTCTATTTTCCTTGCAATATGTTTGTGTTTATGATTTTATATCTATTATTTCATTTCATTCTCACATAAATCTGGATTAGTGGTACCAGAGCATTTTTCTCTTTGATTGTTTTTCGATGCATGTACCCGATGAGGTCAAGGTATAGAGAGTTGGGTCTTGAAGTAGTTTCACTTGGGGAAGATCGATCTTGCCACCCCAAACAACTTCCCATGGTGGAATAAAAGAGACATGACAAAGTAGGATATCCTATCAATTTGTTGCTCGAGGAATCCATCCCACAACAAAGGAACATGATGATGGATAATTTCGCTCATATCCTTCGATGAATTCTGAAAAAGATAAATGCACCTTCAACGAACAACCA
The DNA here is from genome assembly GCA_001517045.1 of Pseudotsuga menziesii. Classification (NCBI taxonomy): domain Eukaryota; kingdom Viridiplantae; phylum Streptophyta; class Pinopsida; order Pinales; family Pinaceae; genus Pseudotsuga; species Pseudotsuga menziesii. The sequence continues at coordinate 318,099 of LPNX010729741.1, read as the reverse complement.
TTTTGAAGATGAAACTCCATTCAAGGTATAAGTTAACTTTGATATTCCTTTATTTGAAGGTCATATTGATGTCGATGACCTAGATAAGTGGTTGAATGTTCTATAAGGGTATTTCTCTGTCCATAATTTTTCTGATAGGGAAAATATCAACTTTACACTCAAGGTTGTCCCCCATGTAAAAAATTGGTGGGAAAATTGTTGCAAGAAAAACTCATTAGACGAGTTTGGAATGTTTGAGGCCAATGCAACTTGGCCCTCTTTTATAGATGTCATCAAGGAACAATATTAATATGAGGGAAACTATCATGACTAGTACACAAAATGGAACATTCCGTGTCAATAGAGGGACCACACCATATCGAAGTACACCAACAACCTTCATACCTTGAGCACAACGATGGATATCAAGTACTCCTAGTGACACTTGCTACTGAAATATCATAGTGGCCTACATTTGTACATACGAACAATGATGGACTTCTTGGACATCTCTTTATTAGATCTACATATCAGTATGCTGTTAAAATCGAGGAGAAATTTCAGTAAAAGAACAAGCGAGAATTTGATCATGCGAACCCACCGCAGAAGCAAGGTAAGGGAAACCATGGTCTGCATAACATAGGACATTGAGAGGAAATATAGTCCCCACCACAAGATAATAAGGGTAATAGAAAGACAAAGAAGGACACCTAGAAGTGATGCAAGTTCCACAAAATCCCATGGCACAACACTAATGAAGGATGCTCGAAGCAATCAATGGTGCTCAAGATAAAAGCTTATGAATCCGATCCCTATTCCAATTTTGATTCAGAATCCAATGTCACAGCCGCAGGCCAAGGGAGGCAAATGATTGAGACAAAAACCAATGTCATTGTTGCTACCACACATATCCAACGAAAGGAATCTGAAGAGTAAGAGGTAGAGGAACACCTCTTCCACTCGCATATGGGGGTGAAAGGAACCACATTACATTTTTTTCTTGACAACAACAACCAAAAGAATTTGATCTCAATAGAAGTCATCAAGAGATTGGAGCTACCAACAACACCACACCCGTAATGATACAACATTGGTTGGCTAAGCCAAGGACGAGGTATCCACGTTAGTCATCAATGTCACCTACTGTATGATATCAAGGCTTTCAAAGATGAGGTATTGTGTGATGTAGCCCCACTTGAAGTTTGTGAAGTTCTTTTAGGACAACCATATATGTGGAAGAGTCATGTTGTATATGAGTCATGACCTTGTAGTGTCATTATAACTTTGGGAAGACATTTTTCTCGGATACCAAAGACAGTTGCACCTACCAAAGTCTCACAAGGCAAGAAGATAATTTCCCACACCAAGAAATTCTCTCTCTTCACAATTTCCTCTGAAGGAAAACATTAGATCACAGACACCTCCACACCCTCTGCTTAGTAGAAATGCTTAGTAGAAACAAGAACACAAAGTTAGTGGTCTCCTGTCTATTCGATTACCTCTACAGTGTAAGGCCATGCATTCAAGGCGCTCATCCAGAAATAAATCATCTTGAATAGTTCAGACAAAGGATAACATGACAACCAGAATTATTGAACAACTCCAGGGAATTCATCAACAACAATTACAACCCTCTTAAGATGTGAAATAAAGGCAGCCTTTTCATTTTAGCGAATGTCGCACTAGGGGATCAATTGAACACACAATTTGAGATATGATATGGGATTTTACATAATGGAGACCATTGCTTCATAAGGGGGGAGGATTGATCTAGATGGAGATCAGTGGACACCCACCTATTCCACTAGTTCAAAAAAATTGTCCATTATGGCAGTTCTCTAGTAATTTTTCTATGATTTTTCGGGTCCTTAACTTTCGGGGTCATTTTGATGCCCTAAACGATGTTTCTTGGTGAATCAAGAGGCTAATTAGTTATCAATGGCATGCATTTATCCCTTGTCGAAATATTGAAAGCTCAGATAGACCTTTCCAATGGGTTATCGAGCACCCAAATCGGAGATCATATGCAAAATTTATGACCCCGTGAAGTTGATTGTTCAACTAACCACCTTGGCGCCGCAACTTTTATGATGGTTCATCTTTTAGAGTTATGTTTTGGACATTTAAGGTTCTCTCACTCATGCTTATTATAAACAGGCCCTTTTGGCCTTATTCTGTATTCAACTTGGCACAAATGAGTGTAGCCACCACATCTCTTCTCAAATATACAACTACCACCATTCTAACTGCTTTATTGTCCGATATGTTATATTTCCACCATTTAATAGAATATATGTTTATTGTATCTCTGTTGTCCTTGCAATATGTTTGTGTTTATGATTCCATATATGTTCTTTCGTTTCATTCTCACATAAATCTGTATCAGTGGTATCAATGCAATTTTCTCTTTGATTGTCTCTCAATGCATGTCCTCGACAAGGTCAGAGTATAGAGAGTTGGGCCTCGAACTAGTTTCACTTGCAAAAGATTACTCTTGCAGCCCTAGACATCTTCCCATGGTGGAAGAAAAGTGAGACGACAGAGCATGAGATATTATCAAGTCATTTCTCAAGGAATCACTTGCACAATAGAGGAACGAGATGATGGATACTTTCGCTCAGATCCTTTGACGAATGTAGATAACGACATATGCACCTTCAACAAGCAAACATTTTGGAGATGCAACTCTCATCAAGGTACAAGTTAACTTTCATATTCCCTTATTTTAAGGTCAGATCGATGTTGATGCCTTAGATAAGTGGTCGAATGCTCTAGAAAGATATTTATTTGTCCACATTTTTTTCGACAAAAAAAGATCATTTTTGCACTCATCAAGTCCGCCCCCATGTAAAAAATTGGTGGAAAATTATTGTGAGAAAACCTCATCAAATGAGTCTGGAAGGTTTGAGTCCAATCCCACTTGGGCCTCTTTTATAGATGCCATTAAGGAACAATATTGCCATGTGGGAAACTATGTTAACAGGTACACCAAATGGACCATTCTACATCAAGAGAGGGACCAAATGGTATCAGAGTACACCAACAACTTTCATACCTTGCACACAAAGCTGGGTATCAAGGACTCCGAGAAGCACCTGGTACTGAAATATTACAGTGGCCTACATTGGTACATACGAACAAATATGGACTTCTTGGACATCTCTTCTTTGTAAGTTTCATATTGATATGTTGTCAAAATCGAGGAGAAATTTTGGCAAATGAACAAGTGAGAGTTTGGACTTGTGAATATGCCATAGAAGGAAGGGAATGGAAACCTCGGTTTGCAAAACATAGGACAGGGAAAATAAAACTAGTTCCTGCTATTGACACTATTTCTCAACATTACACTTTGTATATGGAAAAATGTGTCAGAAATAAGAAAAAAAGAAGTTTTTTTTAAAAGATTTAAAATATTGAGGTGTATGTGATTAAGGTTAAAGGGGTTTTCTATTAGTGCATGAAATTGGCCCTAGTTGAGTGTGCGTAGTTATGTGATAAGACTAAGGGTGGAGACTAAAAGCTCTAGCAGATAAGACATGTGGTGAATGCACGTGATGTGGGTCCCCGATAAGATGCCAGGAGATAGAGCAATATGATCAGGCGACAAAGAATGGGTCAGGATAAGATCAACGGTTGGCAGGTGATCTGGAGCATGGATTAGCGTGAGCAATAATGGATATAAGCGGTAGCAGATTATAAACCGCCTTCCACGCGATGTGATGTGGTGAGATCTAGTGGGGAAAATGGTAAAGGGAAAACCACCTTCCACAACTTCCGAAACTGGTCCCCTTGCATAATATAAAAGATCATTCGTCATTGTGAAAAGGTTTATTTTGTCGTGGCATTGAGGAAAGAGTACTTTTAAAACTACATGAACTGAAAAGTACTTTTCATCCCTTGGCGGAAATTCGTACAGGAGACTGGTTTTTATATAAGGAGTTCATTGTTGTTCGTGTTTATGGTTACACAAGACCACCTTACAAATTACCTGCCTTTCTTTGGGTTCAAAAGAAGAACACTTTGGTGCTTTTGATAAGTCTTTCGATGTAAAGTTCCCATTCAAGATCGACCCTTTCATTTTAAAAAACCAAGCCGCATTGAATATTGTTGAAAAATTATTAGAGGCTATTGAATTCTAGAAAATGGAAAGGATAAACTGTGATCCACGATAAATCATATCGCAAAGAAGACAACAAAATAAAAACAAGGCCTTCAAACATCAATCAGTGGAAGGCATGGATAAAATAGTTAATTTGTTGGAATTTGAGGAGGATTGTGAAGGAGTTAAAGAGAAAATAATAGAGGCAGGTGAAGAGAAATGAAATGACTTGGCTATAATTGTACAAACACCATCTAACTCTACTTCATTAAATAAAAGAGCCCTTTCAGGAATTGACATATTTGATATCAATGATGAAAATTCAAGCAAAAGAATAAATAC
>LPNX010729741.1:246907-312193 GCA_001517045.1 Pseudotsuga menziesii | reverse complement strand
ATATATATATTTTACTTTTATGGAGATGGTAGAGTAGGATTAGACTCTAGATATAGCTATAAGATTGAATTTGTTTCTAGATACGCAAAAAAAGAGAGGCAAGATTTAGATGAGACGCAAAATCTTTTTCCCCCGGTGAGAAAGTTAGCAGATCAACATTTGTCGCTAATTTCCGCCATGGATTTAGAGAGGAACACCCTTAAATTTGCTATGGTAGATGATGATAAAGTTTAGGAAATGGAGTTCAGTATGGATAAAATTAGTGTTCCTGATAAAATCCAGGTCCATCAACAGATTGGTGATGTTTTATATTCTGATTTATTAAAGGCCACATTGAAGATTACAAAAATGCAGCCAGTTATTGGTAAGTTGGAGAACCAAATACGACAAGAGAGAGTGGAGAACAAAGCTAATTAAGTTCAGACTAAAAAAATTAAAAACAAACTTTATAACTTCAGGGACTAAACCGACCAATGTGCAAGCAACTAAAAATATGTTAGAAGAAAAAGAAAAAAACTATCCAAGATCTAAAGAAAAAAATTCAAGGTTCCTGGTATGCATCACGTCCAATTATCAGAGTTAACAATGTTACAATAAGAAAAGGAGAATATTTACCAAGAATTGATGGACTTTAAAGGGAAAATGTTAAAGTTACAGAAGGATAAAGAAGCCTGGGAGATTGAGTGATATGGATTTGTGTCCCAGATTTCAACTGTCAATGCCAATCAAAAAGAAGAAGAAGAAGTATTGGAGGAGTTGATGAGCCAACCTTTAGTTCAAAATGAAGATCAAGTAAATGGATGTCCCGCTGATGAATTATCTATTGCTATGTCACATTTGAATTTAAGAGAGGGAGAAATGAAGGAGTTGAAAGAAAGTAATATCAAGTTTAAACAGGAGTTGGCTCAAATTATTGAAGAAAGAAACAAAATTTTAGGTGAAAAGAAACAACTGCAGAAGAAGATCAACAGATTGAATGAAAAGGTGATAGGAAAAGTACCCTTGCAAGGAGCTAAACATCTTATTTGGGATGCCTTGATTATAGAAACCAACAAGTTTAGATCCTATTTGAATTTTGTGAATGATAAGAATGTAATAGTAGATTTGACTCTTCAAAGGTGTAAGTTGGTGAATGAAAATCTAAACAAAAAGCCACTGGAAACTCCACCAAATGCTGTTAATTTCTTAAAAACTTTGACATATGAAGACATGCAAGAGATGGGAATCAGGGATAGGCGAGCCATCATTCTATGGGCTAGAATGTTTATAAATAAGCATAATATGGTCAATTTTGTGCAAGAGAAAGCCAATCAAATGCTGTTGCACGTTAAATATTTCAAGCGGCTATTTCAAGAACATTTCAATGAAGGAATTCCTCCATTCTGGGATGATAATGGGCAGTTATTTTCACAGGAACAATACCATAGCTTGTTAGTGCACAATCGCATGGACCACTCCAAATTTGAGGAATTGACAAAATGACTAACATGAAAAGTCATTATAGAGACACTGACTGATGAATTTGAGATATTTGAGTAGTTCTTGATCACTCAAAGAAATCTACCACCTATTTCTTACACCCGATACGTGGAGTTAGAGGTGGCGATTAAAGAAATCATGGATTGTGACCTCCTGAATCATGAACAATGGAAGGCTGTGGAAAAATTCAGGAAGATCAAATACATGTTACACCAATGATGAACATGTGTCATAATGCAAGGGAGCAACTCAGATATCTCATTGGCCTACAACATGGATTTTCAACAAAATTTGTTTTTATAAAAAAAAATTAGTTACTAGATTCCTAGGAGTTAGGAATTTATTTAAAAGAACATTGATTTACAAGAAGTTTGTTAAACATTTGCTTGAGGAGCCATTTTGTATATAATTTGAATTTTATGTTGTATTGGGGGTTAAATCCCAAAGAAAAGAAGTAGACTGATCATGGAAAATATTTTTTGAATATAATTTTGCAGAGAGTAGAAAAATGAACTCTTTTTGAGACAAAAATTCTTGTGGTCATGGTTTTAAGTTTGTGATCTCCTCTATGTGTATGTGTAAATATCTCTGTTTCCATTATGTGCTTTTCTTCTTAAGTATTCGATTGAGAAAAAATGGTTTGGAATTCGTCTATGATGCTCGAAATGCATGCAACTCGATACTTATTATTTTATGTCTAACATTGCATTAAAATTCTTTCCTAGTTTGAAGCTTTGATGTAATGGATTATTTTCTCTTGATAGCAACTACATTCTCTACTGAAACTTGTGACTGAAGAACTATTATTTTCCTAGCTTTTGAAATCAAAGACAATTCCTTCTTTTTGTTAGCAAAATTGAATATCTTTATTTGATATGACTCCATTATCCCAATGGTTTCTTTATTTTGATCTTGCCATCTTAATCTGAAATTTATTGTGATTCACATTTGGAAAATTCTAGCCATTGTACTTGAAAGAATAAATTATTACTTTTGTAACCATTGCATAGTAATTTTGTTGAGGGAGCCCCCTTTGACTAAAAAGGATAGTTTTTGGTATAAAGTTGGTTTGAGGTTAACTCTGGGAATTTCTTTCTATAACCAAAAGGAAATTTTTGAGTGATAACACCCGCCACAAGCAAAGAAGGGTAACAAAAAGACAAAGAAGGAAATTGGGAAGTGGTCCGAGTTCCACAAAAGCCTCTAGCACAACATTGATAAATGTCGCTTAAAGCTGTCATTGGTGCACTAGATCAAAGCTTTAGAATTCGATACCAGTTTCAATTTTGATTCAAAACCAAATTTCACAACCACAGACCAGAGGTGTCAAAACCCCAAAATTTCACAAAAATTTAAAATTTTGAGATAACAAAAAATGCTAAACTTGCGGTTTACTAACAGCTAAAGGTTAGCAAATAAAGAAACAATCAAGTGATTAGTATTACAAAAATCTCCATTATGTCAACTCAACAGTTCTCTTTTGTAACAAGAATAAGGTTTACTTGCGTATTGTTTTATTTCAGTTTACTGATGAGTTTCTTCATGTCAAGTAGGTGGAATCTAACTTTTAAATCCGGGGCTTACTTAGCATTTACGCTAACGCAGAAGATTACTGGTTCTTACAGGTTTACAGGTATGATCAAATGAGTAACATTTTAAAATTCATAAAGTATCAAATAGTGTTTTATTTGCAATTATAAAGCTTAGTAATTAAGTTGCTAAAATCCAAACCACTTCCGTGAGGTAAAACCGTTTGGCTTCCTTCAGTTTTTCTTGTAACAAAGTTCAGATGTACATAGCAACAGTAAGATCTCTTTTGTGGCTCTAAAATTATAATTTAAGTTGCAAAGTAACTTCTACTTTAGTGTGCATAACTTGCAATGTTATAATGGTTGTTTTGTCAGTATGTATACATTAACATATTATCTTATCTATGTAACAACTGTTCGACATTTATCTTCTGCAAGGAAACTTACAGCCTGTAACTTCTTGTCATTATAAGTTTGATTTGTGCAAACAAAAACCATAATGCCTCTCACATGAAATCATTGTTTTCCTATACTTCTTAACTTCACGTCAAACCATGTGGTTCTAATGATTCTGGACTCAAGTAGGATCATTCCTATTCAATTTCTTATTTTTCTATGATACTTCTCTTGTATTAAGTTACTGTCTACAAACAGTTTTTCTGAGATTGATGCTTTCGAAAAAGGTCGACTTTCTAGTTATTTTGTATAAATCCATAACCACTTTACTAACCAATAGACATGGTGAATCATTAGCAAATAGCAAGTTGAGTCACAACCAAAATCTATCAAAGTTTCATCGCTCTGAACTATGTAAAAGAATTTCATAAAAGTGTTCTTACATTACACTTTGCTAACTTCATAGTTTGTTACCATTTGATTTATTAGTTCCTATATGACTTATAAACATGCATAAACTATTTTGTTTAATAGACATTCAAGTCTATCATTAGTTCACGGTCATAAACAAGTTTAAAATAGAGTTTATGATTCTACATAATACTATGTTATGCCATTTTATAAATGTTATAACTTGAGTTGTCGTTTTACAAGAGTTTAACCATGCCTAGACTATAATGTTTCTACACAAAGAAAACTATAGATGTTTGGTGGTTATAAACCTTTTAACTTGAGCTCTCCCATATAACACATGACTTCTATCCATATCAAGGTCAACGTTTAAAGAAATGGTTACTAACATCCATATCGTATTAGTGATGTTACGATGTAATAGACATAAGGTTATTGATGGCGTAAGTTCTAAGCATGATTGATTCCGGGCAATAACCAACGTTTAAATGGTGACATCTCTTTGCTAGGTAAACATAAATTTTAACGTTGTTATTCTAACACTGATCTAGCATATCATATGATGAGCGAAGTATTCGATTTACAAAGCAATAACTCAGTTTATAATATAGTTTATACATCGTGTTCAATGATTAAATAATTGGTTATTATTGTAATGCAGGCGACTATAGAAATGATCCACTGCATGGTTAAAATTATCGTGACGACGTGGTCTTCTCCTGGCCAAGTGTGGGATATATAAGAATCATTGTAACCCTAACCCTTCTCATTTCTCCTCCGCAGTTCACGTTGGCCCTTGAGGCTGCTCTGCTTGGTTTTCATGGTGGCCGTAAGTTCTCCTCCATTCCAGTTGTCCCGAGTCTTGGGTTAGCGTTGCTTTTGCCTTCGATATTCGATTTTAAAGCCATTCTTAGTGACTGTGAGTTCTCACTTTGCAAGTTTTGTTGAGTCTATCGTTTACCTTGGCTTGTTGTTTGCTCAAACTTCCTTTCGTCGTCCTCGTGTCTCACCATTGCGTGAAATATTTAGCCTTTATAGCCTGTTTTTGCAAAAGTCTGTTGGTGACAGTAATTACACGAGACTGTTCAACATTTCAAATCCACAGGTAAATTTTTTTTGTGTTCATTTAACTTGCAACAGGTGTTTTTTTTTGCTGTTACGATAGCATAAACAAATCTTAAGTTATTTATCTTCTCACCTTTGTATTTAAAACTCCTTGCAGGGGGCTTGAGACTACGTACATCCACGGTGGAGGAAGTATGCAGACTGTCTTCGAAAGCCGTGGCTCGTGGCTTTATACGGGTAAGCCCTGTGGTAAAAAATGTTGGGTTCTTACCCTACTTGTATCAGGGTGGTCATTTAGAGTAACCCAGATTTGGGGAAGCTTTCCTAGGCTCGCCATAAATTAAGCGGTCTCTTTTATAGGTCGTTGTTGATTTACTAAGTTTCAAACCCTCACTAGTCGATGGGTAAAATCGGTCTTAAACTTAGCAATGTAATTAGTTTTGTTTTAATGTTTAGCTTTATGGCTTCTTAAAACTTAAACAATAGTTCTCTTGTAAAGACATTTTTGTCTTCAAGCTTGTCTTGATTTATCGAAATGCTTAACATTATGCTCTGTGTACTTAGGGTTTTTACCCTTCTCGACTGTAAGTGAAGTTTTGTGCTCTATTTAAAGTACTCTATAAGAGTTTATTATTAATGTTTTTAAGATTGACATATACAATCATAGTTTAGTTATAAATCTTACTCATTTTTACTCAGAGTTACGGGCTAGGGTTTTTCCTGTGGAAACCCTCATTTTAAAACAAATTAATCTACTTAATTTTTAACAAATTCTACTACTTATTTAATTTGGCTTTTAACTAGTGTTACAATGTGTTGTGGAAATTTCCAGTTTATAGCAATTACCAAAGTCTTTTTGTTTGTCCTTAAAGGACTATAAGTAANTATATATATATGACATAGTTTATCATCCTGCATAATAACAAAATAATGTACTAGATTAAATACATCTTATTTACTTGAGTAACTTATTACTATGATAAACCTGCTACTTGTAATGAGTTATGGCTATTTCTTTTCTAGACTACTTACATCAACAAGCTGATTAAACAGTAAAAAGAAATAGACATGTTATTGTTCTTTTCTGAAAATGACCTATAAACATAAATAAATTATTCTGATATTATGAAATGCATAATACATCTATTCAATTCAATCTTCTATCATATCCTTCATCTATCTTTAAATACACTGCCTGTGCTGGAGTACGGTCTGGTCGTTCCAGATGTGGAAAAACTCAGCTTAGGATTATTTTTCATCTTTTTTAGATTCATTCACTCAATAAACTAAAAGAATAATAACTATAATAGTACACATCTAAACATTTTAACATTCATAAATCAGTCAGATTCACATTTAAGCATTTAACACAGTAAAATAAAAGACTGTAGAACCTGATTAAGCTGGACAACAAGAGCATTAGGAGGCCGTTCCTCCCTACCAACTCCTGGAGAGCGCTCAAACAGCGTCTCCTTAGGACCCCTGAGCTTGTTCCTGGTCTCCTTGGCTGAGAACTGGTGGAGCAAGCAACAAAATACTAGTCCAATGACTCAGTACTAACTCTGCACTCGACAGTAAGACCCTTCAGCTGAAAAGCTGTACTAGATCACTTTCTGCAGTTTAGCCCTCAAACACATTCCATCAATTTCCTTCGCAATGAAATCCTCTAAAGTACATTCACCTGAACGACTCCCTTCTTGGAATGAGCAGCCTGAGCTCTCTTCAATGGGCATTTTTATTAAGATCGCCTAGGTCTTTTTGGGTTAGCTGTCATTAATTGAGCCACTTGCTCTGATCCCACTTTCTTGGGGGATCATCACCCCAAATGTAGGGAGGATGCCACCTGCAGCATTGGAAGTGTTTGAGGATGCTGCCACTTGTTTATTTGCTCTCCACCCAGTCTCCTCCACCAACTTGACCAGTAAACACTCTTTTAATAGCTCTCCTAAGCTGTTGTCTCCACTTTTATTTATTTATAATTAAATATTTAGAATTACATTCAATATCCTTGACTCTGCTGAGCCATCATTTACAACTTAGCATAAATTTTAACATAATGTCTGTGAAATAAAATCAAATAAGATAATATTATTTTTACAAAATTGGGGCATGTGACATACACACCCCCTTAGAACATAACATCGTCCTCGATGTTATTTATTCTTCATCCTCAGAATTCCCCTGGAACAGAATTGGATATGCATCTCACATATTACTTTCCAATTCCCAGGTGGCTTCCTCTGGACTAAGGTGCTTCCATTGCACCTTCACCTATCCAATGGTGTGGTTCCGAAGTGTAATCTCCCTCCTCCCAAGGATACAGTCCGGTTCCACCAGAAAATCTCCTTCTGGTTCCACCTGTACATCATTCCAGTTAACTACATGAGTAGCATAATGAACATATTTCTTTAATACGGAAATGTGGAAAACATTATGTACTCTTAAATTAGGTGGTAATGCTAATTGATAAGCTGCTTGTCCAATCCTAGACAGAATTTCAAATGGGCCACAATAACGAGGCAACAATTTTGCACAACTTCCCAATCTCAAAGAGCTCTTTTTGGGCCTTACCTTGATGAACACATGTTCACCTACCTGAAACTCCTTTGGAGTTATTTTTAAGTCTGCTTGATTTTTCTGCCGATCCCGTGCCACTTTTAGATTTCCTTGCACTTGTTTTACAATTTCTTCCATTTCTTTTAACAATTCTGGACCTAATACCAATCTATCTACTAGATTACTCCAAGAGATAAGAGTATTACATTTTTTGCCCATATAAAATTTCAAAAGGACTAAATTTGGCTGATGTCTGATAATTATTATTATAAGCAAATTCTACCAGATGTAAATAGTCCTCCCATTTACTAGGCTGGTCTTTCACATACATTCTTAATAGATCTTCTAATACTTGGTTTACCCTTTCAGTTTGTCCATCTGTTTGAGGATGGAAAGAAGTACTAAAATTTAATGTGGTGTTTAACCCTTTAAACAAAGACTTCCAAAAGTTTCCTGTAAACTTAGGATCTCTATCTGAGATTATGACTTTTGGTACTCCATGTAATCGAAAAATCTATTTTAGAAAAATATCAGCTAAGTTTGCAGCTTTATAAGTAGTTTTAACAGATATAAAGTGAGTTGCTTTGCTTAACTTATCAACTACTACCATGATAGAATCATTCTGATTTTGATTTCTAGGCAGCCCAGTAATAAAATCTAGATTAATTATCTCCCATTTCAAGCTAGGGATGGGTAATGGCTGAAGCAAACTAGCTGGATGTTAATGTTCAGTTTTTCCCTGTTGACATTCAAAACACCTAGCAATATATTCTGCTACTTCATTTTTCATATTTGGCTAGAAATACTCTTTTCTTAACATAGTTAAAGTCTTTTGATAACCTGGATGACCTGAATATGGTGTTTTATGAATTTCATCCAGAATTAACAACTTAACTTTAGGTACGTTAGGTACATACATTCTATCTTTATACAGTAAAAATTCTTTTTCATTTAAATTGTAACCTTTAATTAAGTTTTCTATTGGATTTTCTTTAGCTTCAGCTTGCAAATTCTGGTAAATTTCATCTTGTTCTATTCCTTCTTTAAGCTGTTCATCTAAGTTTGAAACATAGGTGCTGATAGCTGCTGCAAAATTCAGCCTTTCATTCCTACTTAAGGCATCAACAACTTTATTTTCTTTACCTTTTGTATGCTGAATTTCCAAATCATACTCGCTTAAGAAAGCTAACCACCTAGCTTGTCTGGCATTTAGATTAGGCTGATCTAACAGATTCTTCACTCCTTTATTATCAGTCATTAAAACAATTTTTCTGCCAATTATATGATGTCGCCACATCTTTAAGGCGTGTATTATAGCTGCTAATTCCAGATCATATGTTGCATAATTCTTTTTATGAACTTTTAATTTTCTAGACTTATAGGCAATAACATGCCCTTCTTGAGTCAAAACACCACCTAAGCCATCATTACAGGCGTCAATGCATACTACAAATTCTTTGTTAGGATCTGCTATTCTTCAAATAGGTGCGTTGGTTAAATAGGGTTTTTAACTTTTTAAAGCTTTCTTCACATTTTTGATTCCAGTCGAACTTATTTCCTTTCTTCTGCAAGGAAGTTATCGGATTTGCTATCCTCGAAAAACCTTCAATGAACCTCCGGTAATAACCGGTAATGCCCATGAAAGATCGAACATCCGTCACATCCTTAGGAACCGGCCAATCTTCGATTGCCCTTATCTTTTCAGGATCTACATAAATTCCTTCCTTGGTCACCACATGACCTAAATACTGAATCTTATCCTTGAATAAATCACATTTACTAAACTTTGCGAAGAGTTGATGTTCTCGCAACGCTTGCAAAACGATTTTTAGATGTTCTTTATGTTCTTCTTTAGTTTTTAGAATGTCGTCGATAAACACGACCACAAACTTATCTAAATACTTATGCATCACATTGTTCATTAAACACATGAAGATAACTGGGGCATTGGTAAGCCCGAATGGCATTACGACAAATTCGTAATGACCATATCTTGTTCTAAAAGCTGTCTTAAAGATGTTTTCATCTTTAATCCTCACTTGATGATATCCAGACCTTAAATCTATTTTCGAAAACACCGTGGCTCCACATAGTTGATCAAACAGATCATCTATGCGGGGCAAAGAATATCGATTTTTGATGGTCATCTTATTTTACTGACGATAATCTATGCAAAGTCGCATAGTTTCGTCCTTCTTTTTGACGAAGATGACAGGTGCCCCCCAAGGAGACACACTAGGTCGAATATACTCTATCAATTAATTCTTTTAATTGAGATTTTAATTCATTAAGTTTCAATATGTTCATTCAATACGGGGCCTTTGAGCTAGGTACTGCACCCGGTACCAGCTTAATGGTGAAATCCAATTCTGTTTTCGGAGGTAATCCTGGAATCTCTTCTGGGAATACATCAACATATTCTTTTAAGACTAGTATGTCTTCCACTGTTAACTTATCTATTTTAATTATACTTTCCTCATCAGTAATTGTTACTGCATAAGCTTTACATCCCTTCCTAACAGCTCTTTTAAGTTGTAAAGCAGAAATCTGCCTTACAATAGTTTTTCTAGGAATTCCTTTAACACTTATTGGTTTTTCATCACTGTTTAAACATGTGAAGGTTTTATCATAACAATTTAGAATTACTCTATGTTATTCTAACCAGTCCATACCAATCAGCAAATCATAAGAACCAAGAGGCAAAACATTAAGTTTAACAATAGTTTCCAATTTATCCATAACTATTGCACATTTTTTAACAAAACAAGTTACTTTTATTTTAGCACCAGTGGCTAACTAAACCAACCAAGAATTCTCAAAATTTTCAACAGATAACTTACATTTTTCTACCATTTTAGGTGCAATATAACTGAGACTAGCTCCTGGATCAATCAAAATAGTTACAGGGGTCTGATTTATCATACCTTCTATTTCCACCATGGAAGTCTGATATTCAACTTGTTGATTCTATATAGCTGCGTTGATTCAAGGCATGCTCCTTGCTAGATCCCCAACAGTCATCTCCTCCTGTATGGTATGAATATTACTAACAGTCTTCTTTCGGTTTGGACAGACTGAAGCATAGTGTGGGCCATTACATTCCCAGCACTTGATAGGCTCTTTGTGCTCAAAGTTCTTGGTAAAATTTTCCTGATTATTTGCAAATTCCTTAACTTTAGGATTATTTTGATTGTTGGGTGTATTGCTCTTGTTTCCTTAGAAATTCTTGTTATTAGAATAATTTTTGGCCTTATTGTTTTTGAAATTTCTGTTAGGCACAAATTCCTTCTTCTTTTGTTCAAACTGATTATTATTTTTCTTAGCTTTCCAGTTGGCCAAGCCTTCTTTCTTCTGATTCTTCTCAAAACAGAAGGAAGCTTTTCTCATAGCTTCCTCCAAGGTCTTTGGGTTATCATATTCAATTCTATCTTTAATATGATAAGGTAGACAGCTAAGGAATCACTGTACCTTTGGTTTCTCATCTACAAGGTATGGTACATACCTAAGTAGACTTAAGAACTTACTATTCATATCCTTCATTGTCATTGATCCTAACTTCATCTCATAAAAATCTTTGGCTCTCTCCCCATAATACTGCTCAGACAAGAATTTCTTTTTGAAATACCTCTTAAAGGTACTCCAGTTTACATCTTTCTCTTTTATGCCCTTCACTCTTTTCAAGTCCTGCCACCAAATGTCAGCCTTTCCCGAGAGGTTATAAATAGCCATTCTAGCATTTAACTGGTTAGAATAGTTATATATTTGGAAGTACTTCTTCATCCCAGATAACCAGGATTCAACTTCCTCCCCCTTCTCAGTCTCTCCATTAAAGGTTGGTGGTTTTGTCTTTTTGAATTCCCCGAAAATTTCCTCATAAGGTTTGTATTTCCTCTTTTTAGTGTACATATTATCATCACTACTGTCACTAGTAGAATGGTAATTTCGTTGTTCACCAAACACTTCAGAAGACGAACTACTTTCAGTTTTTGTATGTTTCATCTTTTTAGATTTACATTGATGACTAGCATCTTCTGATTCTGATCTTCTACCCCTACCCTCAGTTTGAAACTTTTCAGTTAGGATTTGATTCAGTTCTTCTTGAGCCCTTAGAATCCTTTCATTTTCTCGCTTTACAGACTCCATTCAATTTTTAAGTCTTTTACAGTTTGTAACAATTCTGAGGAATTGGTAGTTAAGTCCTCTGGTATAGGATCTCTTGGTAAATTTCCTGGTTGAGTAACTGGAGATTCCTCCTCTGCATATTCTTCCAGCCTTTCCATACATGTCTGTTAAACTTAAGAAAATAATTTCTCTGATAGAATAACATTTAAAAGAAAATACGTTAGCATAATAATTCAGTTTACTGTTTCCCAAAAGCTAGTTGGGCTTCTTCAAGGCCTAGTGTTGATAACCTGGCTCTGATACCACATGTCAAAACCCCAAAATTTCACAAAAAATTAAAATTTTGAGATAACAAAAAATGCTAAACTTGCGGTTTACTAACAGCTAAAGGTTAGCAAATAAAGAAACTGTCAAGTGATTAGTAATACAAAAATTTCAATTATGTTAACTCAACAGTTCTCTTTTGCAACAAGAATAATGTTTACTTGCATATTGTTTTATTTCAGTTTACTGATGAGTTTCTTTATGCCAAGTAGGTGGAATCTAACTTTTAAATCCGGGGCTTACTTAGCATTTATGCTAACGCAGAAGATTACTGGTTCTTACAGATTTACATGTATGATCGAATGAGTAACATTTTAAAATTCATAAAGTATCCAACAGTGTTTTATTTGCAATTATAAAGCTTAGTAATTAAGCTGCTAAAATCCAAACCACTTCCGTGAGGTAAAACCGTTTGGCTTCCTTCAGTTTTTCTTGTAACAAAGTTTAGATGTACGTAGCGATAGTAAGATCTGTTTTGTGGCTCTAAAATTATAATTTAAGTTGCAAAGTAACTTCTACTTTAGTGTGCATAACTTGCAATGTTATAATGGTTGTTTTGTTAGTATGTATACATTAACATATTATCTTATCTATGTAACAACTGTTCGACATTTATCTTCCGCCAAGAAACTTACAGCCTGTAACTTCTTGTCCTTATAAGTTTGATTTGTGCAAACAAAAACCATAATGCCTTCTCACATGAAATCATTGTTTGCCTTTACTTCTTAACTTCACGTCGAACCATGTGGTTCTAATGATTCTGGACTCAAGTAGGATCATTCCTATTCATTTTTTTATTTTTCTATGATACTTCTCTTGTATTAAGTTACTGTCTACAAACAATTTTTCTGAGATTGATGCTTTCGAAAAAGGTCAACTTTCTAATTATTTTGTATAAATCCATACCCACTTTACTAACCAATAGACATGGTGAATCATTATCAAATACCAAGTTGAGTCACAACCAAAATCTATCAAAGTTTCATCGCTCTGAACTATGTAAAAGAATTTCATAAAAGTGTTCTTACATTACACTTTGCTAACTTCATAGTTTGCTACCATTTGATTTATTAGTTCCTATATGACTTATAAACATGCATAAACTATTTTGTTTATTAGACATTCAAGTGTATGATTAGTTCAACGTCATAAACAAGTTTAAAATAGAGTTTATGATTCTACATAATACTACGTTATGCCATTTTATAAATGTTATAACTTGAGTTGTCGTTTTACAAGAGTTCAACCATGCCTAGACTATAATATTTCTACATAAAGAAAACTATAGATGTTCGATGGTTATAAACCTTTTAGCTTGAGCTCTCCCATATAACACATGGCTTCTATCCATATCAAGGTCAACGTTTAAAGAAAAGGGTTACTAACATCCATATCGTATTAGTGATATTACGATGTAATAGACATAAGGTTATTGATGGCGTAATTTCTAAGCATGATTGATTTCGGGCAATAACCAACATTTAAATGGTGACATATCTTTGCTAGGTCAACACAAATTTTAACGTTGTTATTCTAACACTGATCTAGCATATCATATGATGAGCGGAGTATTTGATTTACAAAGCAATAAATAAGTTTATAATATAGTTTATACATCGTGTTCAATGATTAAGTAATTGGTTATCATTGTAATGCAGGCGACTATAGAAATGATCCACTGCATGGTTTAAATTATCGTGACCATGTGGTCTTCTCCTGGCTAAGTGTGGGAGATATAAGAATCATTGTAACCCTAACCCTTCTCATTTCTCCTCCGCAGTTCACGCTGGCCCCTGAGGCTGCTCTGCTTGGTTTTCATGGCGGCCATAAGCTCTCCTTTGTTCCAATTGTCCCGAGTCTTGGGTTAGCGTTGCTTTTGCCTTCGGTATTCAATTTTAAAGCCATTCTTAGTGACTGTGAGTTCTCACTCTACAAGTTTTGTTGAGTCTATCGTTGCCCTTGGCTTGCTGTCTGCTCAAACTTCCTTTCGTCGTCCTCGCGGCTCACCTTTGCGTGGAAGGTTTAGCCTTTATAGGCTATTTTTGCAAAAGTCTATTGGTGACAGTAATTCCACGAGACTGTTCGACGTTTCAAATCCACAGGTAATTTTTTTTATGTTCATTTAACTTGCAACAGGTGTTTTTTTTTGCTGTTTCGATAGCATAAACAAATCTTAAGTTATTTATCTTCTGACCTTTGTATTTAAAACTCCTTGCAGGGGGCTTGAGACTACGTACATCCACGGTGGAGGAAGTATGCAGACTGTCTTTGAAAGCCATGGCTCATGGATTTATACGGGTAAGCCCTGTGGTAAAAAATGTTGGGTTCTTACCCTACTTGTATCAGGGTGGTCATTTCGAGTAACCCAGAGTCAGGGAAGCTTTCCTAGGCCCGCCATAAATTAAGCGGTCTCTTTTACAAGTCGTTGTTGATTTACCAAGTTTCAAACCGTCGCTAGTCGATGGGTAAACTCGGTCTTAAACTGAGCAATGTAATTAGTTTTGTTTTAATGTTTAGCTTTATGACTTTTTAAAACTTAAACAATAGTTCTCTTGTAAAGACAATTCTGTCTTCAAGCTTGTCTTGATTTATCGAAATGCTTAACATTATGCTCTGTGTACTCAGGGTTTTTACCCTTCTTGACTGTAAGTGAAGTTTTGTGCTCTGTTTAAAGTACTCTGTAAAAGTTTATTATTAATGTTTTTAAGACTGACACATACAGTCATAGTTTAGTTATCAATCTTACTCATTTTTGCTCAGAGTTACGAGCTAGGGTTTTTCTTGTGGAAACCCTCGTTTTAAAACAAATTATTCTACTTAATTTTTAACAAATTCTACTACTTATTTAATTTGGATTTTAACTAGTATTACAATGTGTTGTGGAAATTTCCAGTTTATAACAATTACCAAAGTCTTTTTGTTTGTCCTTAAAGGACTGTAAGTAAATTTATAATAACCTAGTTGTTTAATAGTTACATAATCCAATTAATTTGGATTATATCTTCGATGCATTGACATTTGTACTTGTCATATATATATATATATATATATATATATATATATATATATATATATATATAACATGACAGTTTATCATCCTGCATAAATAACAAAATAATGTATTGTATTAAATACATCTTATTTACTTGAGTAACTTATTACTATGATAAACCTGCTACCTGTAATGAGTTATGGCTATTTATTTTCTATCCTACTTACATTAACAAGCTGGTTAAACAGTAAAAAGAAATAGACAGGTTATTGTTCTTTTCTGAAAATAACCTATAAACAAAAGTAAATTATTCTGATATTATGAAATGCATAATACATCTATTCAATTCAGTCTTCTATCATATCCTTCATCTATTTTTAAATACATTGCCTATGCTGGAGTACGGTCTGGTCGTTCCAGATGTGGAAAAATGCAGGTTAGGATTATTTTTCATCTTTTTCAGATTCATTCAGTAAATAAACTAAAAGAATAATAACTCTAACAATACACATTTAAACATTTAAACATTCATAAATCAGTCAGATTCACATTTAAGCATTTAACACAATAAAATAAAATACTATAGAACCTGATTAAGCTGTACAACAACAACATTAAGAGGTCATTCCTCCCTACCAACTCCTGGAGAGCACTCGAACAACGTCTCCTCAGGACCCCCGAGCTTGTTCCTGGTCTCCTTGGCTGAGAACTGGTGGAGTAAGCAACAAAATACTAGTCCAATGACTCAGTACTAACTCTGCACTCGGCAGCAAGATCCTTCAGCTAAAAAGATGTACTAGATCACTTTCTACACTTTACCCCTCAAACACATTCCACCAATTCCGTTCCCAATGAAATCCTCTGAAGTACCTTCACCTGAATGGTTCCCTTTTGGAATGAGCAGCCTCAGCTCTCTTCAATGGGCATTTTTATTAAGATTGCCTAATTCTTTTTGGGTTAGTTGTCATTAATTGAGCCACCTGCTCTGATCCCACTTTCTTGGGGTATCATGACCCGAATTGTAGGGAGGTTGCCACCTGCAACATTGGTAGTGTTTGAGGATGCTGCCACTTGTCTATTTTCTCTCCACCCAGTCTCCTCCACCAACTTGATCAGTAAACACTCTTTTAATAGCTCTCCTAAGATGTTATCTCCACTTTTATTTATTTGTAATTAAATATTTAGAATTACATTCAATATCCTTGACTCTGCTGAGTCATCATTTACAACTTAGTATAAAATTTAACATAATGTCTTTGAAATAAAATCAAATAAGATAATATTATTTTTACAAAATTGGGGCATGTGACAAGAGGAAGTAGATCATTGATGCAGAACCCACTTTCACCATTGCTACTACATAGATCCAACCAAAGAAACTTGAAGAGTCATAGGTAGAGGAGTGCCTCTTTCAATTATAGATGTGGTTGAAGGGAATCCCAATACATTTTGTTGTTGACAGCGACATCCAAAAGAACTTGATCTCAACGGAATTCATCAAGATATTGGAGCTACTAACATCACCACACCTACAACCATACACCATCGGTTGGCTAAGACAAGGACGAGGTATCCACATGAGTCATCAATAACGCCTACCATATGGAATCAAGGCTTTCAAAGACGAGGTATTGTGTGATGTGGACAAACTTAAAGTTTGTGATGTTTTTCTAGGACAACCATATATGTGGAAGCGTCATGATGTATATGAGTTACAACCTCATAGTGTCATTGTCACTTTGGGAGGACAATTCTATCAGATACAATAAATAGTTGCACCTGCCACAGTCTCACAAGGAAAGAATATAATTTACCACACTAGGAAATTCTCCCTCTTCATAATTGCCTCTGAAGGAGAACATCAGATCACATATACCTTCAGACCGTCTGCATAATGTACCTCTACTCTGCAGAAACAAGAAGAACACAAAGTAAGTGTTCCAACGTCCATTCGAGTGCCCCTACAGTGTAAGGCCACACATTCAAGGTGCTTGTCGAGAAAGAAATCATCCAAACCAATTCAGAGGAAGGATAAAATGAAAACCAGAAATGTTGAACAACTCTAACCCATCCATCAACATCAATTAAAGTTCTCTTGGGATATCAAACAAATGCATCCTTTTCATTTTAGAAAATGTCGCACTAGGGGATCAACTCAACAAACAATTAGAGATATGCTACTAGATTTGACGTAATTGAGAGCATTGATTCCTAAAGGGGGAGTATTAATCCAGATGGATATTGGTGGTCACCCACCTATTCCACTGGATCATAACAATTGTCCATTTTGGCAGTTTCCTAATATTTTTTCTACGGTTTTTCAGTTCATAATATTTTGGGGCCGTTTTGGGCCCTAAACAACTCTTTTTGATGATCCATGGGGCCAAATTGTTGCCAACATCATGCATTATCCCCCATTTAGAAGATGTAGAGATCTAATAAACCTTTACAACAGTTTATCAAGTGCCCAAATCAAAGATCATATGCAAAATTTATGACCCCGAGAAGTTGACTATTCAACTGACCACCTTAGGGCCACAAACTTTATGACGGTTCATCTTTTAGAGTTATATTTTGGATGTTTAGGTTTCTCGACCTCATATTTATTATAAATAGGTTCTTTTGGCCTCATTTTGTATTTAGCTTTGCATGGATGAGTGTAGCCACCACATCTCTTCTAAGAGATACAATACCACCATTTTAGTTGCTTTATTGTACAGTTTGTTCTATTTTTTCCATTTAATAGAATACATGTTTACTGTATCGTTGTTTTCCTTGAAATATTTCTGTGTTTATGGTTCTATATATGTTCTTTCATTTCATTCTCACATAAATCAAGATTAATAGTGTTAGAACAATATGCTCTTTGATTGTCTCTCGATGTATGTTCACAACGAGGTCAGGGTATAAATAGTTGGGTCTTGAAATAGTATCACTTGGGGAATATCACTCTCGCCACCCCAAACAGCCTCCCATGGCTAAATAAAAGGGAGACGACAGAGTAAGATATTCTATCAAGTCATTTCTTGAGGAATCCCTCATGCAATAGAGGAACACAATGATGGATAATTTCTTTCAGATACTTCGACGAATGCTGACAGTGATAGATGCACCTTCAACGAGAAACTGTTTCAGAGATGCAAATCCATTCCAGGTACAAGTTAAATTTGATATACCTTTACTTGAAGGCGAGATCAATGGTGATGATCTATATAAATGGTTGAATGTTTTAGAAGGGCATTTATCTGCCCCCAATTTTTTCAACAAGGAAAAGATCACCTTTGTGCTCCTCAAGGCTATCCCCCATGTCAAAAATTGGTGGGAAACTTATTGTGAGAAAACCTCATTAGATGAGTATGGATTGTCTGAGGCCTATCCCACTTTGGATTCTTTTATAGATGTCATTAAGGAACAATATTACCCTAAGGGAAACTATGATGACTAGTACATGAAATGTACCATTATGCGTCAAGATAGGGACCAAACAGTATCATAGTACACCAACACCGTTGATACCTTACGCACAAAGATGGGTATCAAGGATTCCATGTGGCACTTGGTACTGAAATATCGTAGTGTCCTACATCGGTAAATACAAATAGAGATGGACTTCTTGGAAATCTCTTCAACGGGAGGTGCCTATCGATATGCTGTCAAAATTGAGGAGAAATTTCAGCAAAAGAACAAGCTAGAATTTGGACTTGCAAATCCACTGTAGAAGAAAGGCAAGGGAAAACCTAGTTCGCAGAACATAGGGCATGGAAGGAAAACTAGTCGCTGCCATAAGCAAATAAGGGTAATATAAAGAAAAAGAATGACACTAGGAAGTGGTACGAGTTCAACAAAATCCTCTGGCACAACACTGATGAATCTTGCTCAAAGCAATCATTTTTGGACGAGATCAAAAATTCAGAATATGATTTCAGTTTTGATTTTAATTCAGAACACAATGTCACAATCACAAACCAAGGGAAGCGAATCATTGATACAAAACTCAATGTCACCATTGCTACCACACATATCTAACCACATAAACTTAAAGAGTCATAGGTAGAGGATCATCTCTTCCACTCATAGATGAGGGTGAAGGGAATCCCACTACATTTAGTTGTTGATAGCGACAACAAAAAGAACCCAATCTCAACAAAAGTCATCAATATATTGGAGAAACCTACAACACCACACCCACAACCATATAACATTGGTTGGATAAGACAAGGAAGAGGTATCCACATTAGTCATCAATGTTGCCCACCATATGGAATCAAGGCTTTCAAAGATGAGGTATTGTGTGGTGTGGCCCCACTTGAAGTCTGTGATGTTCTTTTAGGAAAACCACATACGTGGAAGTGTCACGTTGTATATGATTCACGACCTCGTAGTGTCATTGTCACCTTGGGAGGACAATTCTATCGGATACCAGAGATAGTTACACCTGCCACAGTTTTGCAGGGAAAGAAGATAATTTTCTACACTAGGAAATTCTCCCTCTTCATAATTGCCTCTGAAGGAGAACATTGGATCACAGAGACATCCACACCCTCTACATAGTGTACCTTTGCTCAACAAAAACAAGAAGAACAAAAAGTTAGTGTTCCTATGTCCATTCAAGTTCCTCTACATTGTAAGGTCACACATTCAAGGTGTTCGTCTAGAAAGAAATAATCCATACCATTTTAGTGTTAGCTGGAATATTTCACCTTCTGTGGACAATAAGTTGCTCCACTAGTCCAAATGGTTCAGATCCAGAACAAATGAAGGACAGAGGTTGAAGACTCTCCCTGGACGCCGTAGATACCTGGAATGTGATGCTTCGATAGTAACCCTGTGTACCTACAATAAGCTTAAACATGCAAACACATCGAAACTTCCAGAATATAATCTACTGATCCATGTTAGTGACTAAGGAATCTAACAACATACATGCGAAATCAAACAACAACAATATATGTGGGACAGAAATCAACTTGCATTAATATAGAAATATGAAGAAGTTTACAACTAAGCCTTAGTGTTGACATGCATCTCCATGAAACCAAGCATTCTCATCCCCATAAGCTCCGACTCTAGCTCTCTATGCTCTCGAATGGTCTTGGGCCAAGTGATCAATCGAATAGCATAACAATACCTTAAGAGTTCTCCCCCTCAACCATGGATATGAGCTTGTATTTATAAGGCTCAATGGATAGGGATGGTTGAGAGATTAGTGGATGAGGTGGCCTCTAAGATCCTAGGATGAGGGATCTCGAGCTCAACTGACCCGCAATGATAGGGATAAGGGAGGACACGAGGCTTATTATCTAGAAGCCTCGAGAAACTTCTCTTTTTCTCTTTTTACCTAGGGTACCGTGTTTCTCCTTCAATGATAGAGCGGTTCTGATAAAAAATGCTTATGGACTAAGGGCCATAAGTGGTGGCACCGCTTGTGGACAACAAGGGATAGGCGGTGCGAACAAGGTACCGCTCTTGGACAAAGGGGTAAGCGCGGTGCTGGGAATTTTCATGGAAGATTGACAATTAGCATGATTTTCCACTCCAAGAGCTGGGATTCAAGGCAAGTAGGTATGTCAAAAGTCTTATCACATGATGGTGACAGGATTTTGGTATAACAAGATACCCCCCAAAGCATGAGTCTTAGAGGGATACGATAAACGAGCGATTTTAGAGAACAAGTCATCGCCATGAGATGAAAATGTCGGCTTGATTGGAGCATATTGTTAAGTACGCATCTGTAGTACATCAGTATGTTGACTCATAGACACAAGTAACCAAACTCATGGCTGCAGACCAATACAAGGCAGATCCATGAGAGGAATAAACAAGCATGGATACTAGAATACAACGTAGATCCATGTGGTAGGGGACTCAAACTTGGACATAGCTACCAGACATACAATGTAGATCTATGTCATACAGATGCAAATTTGAGAATAGCCACGACCATACAAATGTGGATCCATGCTATATATACAAAACTCCATTGCAACCTGGGGAAAAGCAATGAGCGCTTTAAACAAATACCCAGGGTCTTCGTCTCGTCTTCCACAAAATACTATTCTATCCATGTGATTACAATGATCTGAAGTTGAACATTGTAGAAACCACTTGATTACCTGCCAATGATGTGAACCGTTAACAAGTGCGAGGGACATCACCATTGATGTCGATGATTCCCAAGGTACCCTAGTACAATCTACTGAGTATGAATAGATGTCATGATGTTGAACAACCAGTCGATTCTATCAGTCAAAGGTCAATGATGTGAACCTATGTCGAGAGCAAGAGAATCTGTCATTAAGGCATACATATCTCAAGGTACTAAATATTGTTTCTAAGACTACTTCCCGGATGATGAGCTGATGTCAATGGGAAAAGTCTCGTCGAAGGAGGGCCATGATGAGTACCACATCGACGACACGAAACTCGGAACATAGTTCTGGAATGATGTGAATGTAGTAACCATAAGACTGACTCAAAGATACTAACACAAAGACTGTGTGGACTGCAGAGGTAAGACTTCTTCAAATCCCCTTTGAACATTGGGCGACATGACAAAACGACTTGGTAGCATGACTAGATGGGGAAGACACACAATGCGATAGCGGACAATGCATTCTTTTGAAAGACTCAAAGGAGTGACATGACTCATGAAAGTGGATCTTCATGGAGATTAGCTGAATACCCAATTGACTGACATGATGTACAGATAAGTGCCATGTTCAAAGGTAAGGACAAACAACTGCCATTATTTGCAAAATGATTCCCTTCCCATTTCCCCCATCATGATTGATGAGTGCCTCTTTTCGGTTTTACGAGTTCAAAGAGGGTAACAAACACTTAATATAGCTTGTCGAAAGACAAGTCCAAACCCATATATTTTATGAACCTAAGAGAGGAGGGGTTCGTTACCAAAACGGGTCTCTCAATGTTTAATTTAACGAGTCCATTGAAAGAAAACTCGGTATCATTCACATTTAGAGAGTTTGAACAAATACGGAAGAAGACTCCAAAGGGGTCCTTTTTCATATGATTTAGTCTCTAAGGCCCGAAAAAGTGTAAAATCATACCTTAGAGAACTCTTCCAGTCATGATTGGCTGGAGTGTTCCTTTTTCATAAATAGTCCTATCCGAACTGAAAAAGAGATAACCTACCATCGAACGGACAACTCTTCAAATACTTTAACGAGCATGAAGAAGACAAGATCGCTCGACGATCTTTTCGTATTTAGGGAGCCTGAAAAGGGTTTAAAGAGGACTCCATGAGTTTTCTTTACACAATGTCACTTTTTACGAGCCTGGAAAGAATCGAAAACGAACTCGACGATCTTTTTGTGATTAAGGAGCCTAAAAAAGAGGTGAAAATAAGACTCCATGACGCTTCTTTACACAATGTCAATCTTTAACAAGCTTGGAAAGAAACTGAAACAGACTCGAACCTTTGATACTAGATTTTAAAGAGCATGACAAAGTGTCGTAATAAATGCTCGTCAACCTTTTCCGTTTTATGAAAGTGCGAAAAAGCCATAAACAAACTTCCAAAGCTTCTTACAATAGTTCTCTTATCCTGCGATCGACTCAGAAACAAGTGTTAAATGCATTCATAACTAGCATTAAGGGATTACGACAAATAAAATTTGACTAAAATATGATTTTATATCAAAACTATAGTATGTCAAACCCAAAAATGCCTATATAAGTCATGTAAATAGTAAAAAATCAAATCATTTCACTATTTGCCCATAGCAGAGAGCACTTGGAGCATTTTCTTAACCAGATTTTCAGCAGCTGATACCCGGAGTTTCCACTGTCCGTTTTCAGCATCGTCAGTTGCAGGTAACAACTAAAACCCTTCTCTTTCATTTCATAGCATTTATTTTGAGTTTTGGTGCGGTTTTGGGCTCATATGGCAAGCCCTAAAACATTAAAAGCGGGCATCGCGGCTATCCCTTGCGGGATACGCGATACCACCCGAGAACCGCGCCTATAACATGGTGGACAGGCAGTGCCACCGCCTGTCTCCAACGATGCACAGGCGGTGCCGACCATGGAGAATTTAAACCAATAGTATGAGCAATATAAATTCATTCCTTTGATTTTTAATGATTAGGGATGATTCTAATGCATACTATGATTGTTTTTGGCAAGTCTAGGTTTCTCAAAACATGGTGATATGGAAAGAAAGAACACATGACAATGAGGATGCTTTCGCTGAGAGAAATGTGGGTTGTATTGCCGCATTATGGGACTGTGGGCTCCTGAAGTTCTTCTGGACCCTAAGCTTGGTGTCGCATGAGCAGTTACTGGAACACATACTGCAGATGTGGAATCCAGAGCAGCAGTACTTCGAGGTGGGGGTTCATATTCTTACAGTGGAAGTAGAGGAGATCTACTTCTTGACAGGTCTCTTGAGACGGGGTGCCCCCATGTCACTGACAGGTTCTCGTGGAGGGGATATTACCACTCGAGAGCTTATAGATCATCACTGTGCACCAGGGACGGGTACATCGGGGAAGAAGATCCCCATTAGAGCAGTGACGGATAGGCCCCTACAAACCGTCCTATTTACCATGCAGAGGGTGGCCGAGAGTCAGGGTGTGCACCAGGCTTCTATGACACACATGTTGTATGCCATAGAAGCCATGGCACCCACGATGTTCAACTGGGCGGAAGCCATGCTTCCAATATTCAAAGATCAACTGACTAAGTGTCGACAGGGAGAGCTAAAGTAGTTTGGCTTTGGTTCCATTTTAGCCTACTTCTTCTTCGAGTGGGTTCCACAGATGAGACCTCAGGTGGTCTTCCGGAGTCTGAGAGCATGGGACCCCCGTATGCTGAGGTGGGTCCAGGTCATGGCTCGCACAGGAGCGGGTAGGGGAAGGGTGAAGTTCGGTGACCCGTTCTTTAGATGGCTCAGAGATCAGATCCTCATGGTTGAGGATTATGCTTACGCAGGTACGGACTTCACCAGAGATCCTGAACTACCACTCCCACCTGGTGGACAGTGGGGAAACATCGGTAAGAAGCAAGAAACCCTAAAATGGATGAAATGTTTTTTAATGTTTTATATTTTTTATGTTAAGTGATGAGACCTGTGTATTCTCATGCAGATGTGGGAGCAGCGTGACCTGGAGGAGCATCTCCGTTGGATAGGCGAGCTAGAGCCCGCTTCGTACCACAGGGTGATGATATCACCGGGGAGCTAGAGGAAAAACTGGAGAGGTTGAACTTGGATATCCCAGATGCTGACATCGATGACCTCCCGATGAGATATCAGAGATCCATAGTGGGAGTACTGGGTCGATTTAGTAGGTTGCTGCGTAGAGTAGCTCATACAGTGATGTGCTATCATGAGCACCACTAGTGTATGAGATATGTACTAAAAGCTGACAGCTTCAGGATTTTGTATGATGATTTTTCCTGAAAGCCTACGTGCTTCAGATGAGGTCTCGGGACCTATTTTTTGTAAACTTTTTCGTATATATATATACAGACTTTTACACGGTGTTTATATGTTTCAAATGGCAAATGCATTTTCTATGAATGTTTATTTACAACATACCATGTTTGATTTCGATGTCATGTATGGGAAATATGCCAATCTAGGATGTAATTAGCTAATGAGTCAGCAACTACATTATGTTCCCTAGGGATATGCCTATAAGTGATGGTTTCAAATGATCTTTCTAACAAACGTACTCTCTGGAAGAGGCAGAGGAGCACAGGGTTCCTAATGGTGTAAACATGGTTTAAATGGCAAACCACAAGTTGTGAGTCCATCAAGACTACTAGCTCATGAACATCCTGGGAGGCAGCTTTAGTCAGAAGACCGATGACCGCTTCATACTCGACGATGTTATTATTAGCGGGACCTATACAAACTGCTCCTAAACTGACCAAATCTTTAGTTGGGGAATAGAGGACCCAAGCAGCCGAGGCGAGATTCAAGGTGTGGTGGCAAGCACCATCAACAAAGCCATAGAAAGCCATCTGCATGACCAAAACATGGTATAAATAGATGTGGACACTAAACTCAAAACCATCTTGAAAATACTAAAAGCACACTGAAAGCCAATCAATATACATATATACAAGATACTATCCAAGAAAGACCTAGGCATAGTACCTTTCAGGTACAACCCATTGCGAGGTTGCCCCAAAGGGATTCCATCATAATCAATGAGCTCGTAAGCTCCTTTCTCTAACACCTTAGAAATAACAAAAGGTCCGTACCACATGGATTTGAACTTACCCTTCCCTAGTTTGTCATATCTCTGATCACAAGTCAAGACTAGGTCACCCTCGTTAAAGACACGGGGTTGGACGGATTTATCATACTGCGCCTTGACGCATTTCTTATGTGCCTCATTAGCCAAGGAAACATCTTTCCGAGTCTCGTCAAGGTTACTTAAGTACAAAAATATTTTTTTCCTCTGCGGAAGTGTCTGGGAGAAGTTCGACGGCAAGTTGTAAGGATGGAACCTGACATTGGATCGGTAAGACAACTTCGAGTCCATAGATGAGCTGGAATGGAGAAAATCCCACAGAGTGGAGAAAAGAACGTGGTGCCAATTGGATTTATGATCTCCAACCATCCGACGAAGAATAGTTTTCAAAACTTTGTTAATGGCCTCTACCTGAACATTAGCTTGTGGATAATACGATGTAGAATTTTCATGGCGAAAACCTAGCTTAGCACTCAGTTCCTTCATCATCTGATTACGAAAATGGGATCTGTGATCAGTAACGATGGACTGCGGAACTCCAAATCTAGCTATGATATGATTGAACAAGAAGAGAGCGGCAGTCTTACCATCTTCTGTGTATGTAGGCATGGCCTTAGCCCATTTTGTGAAATAATCAATGGCTACGATGATGTAACCATGCCCCTTGGCTGAGGTAGGCTTACAATGCATGAAGTCAATCCCCCATTTGGAAAGTGGGCCAATGGCAATGACGGGGTGTAGCAGAGCATGATGGGTGTGCTTTTTAGGATAAAAGTGTTAACAAGGTGGGTATTTCTTAACAACTTCATGACATTCTTTCAAGATAGAAGGCCAAAAATAGCCAGCGTGAAGGATTTTCTGGGCTGTAGCCATCCCAGATAAATGACCACCACATTCTCCAGAGTGGCAAACATTCAACACATGTTCATCCTCCTCATGAGTGAGGCATCACCGGAGAATAGAGTCAATCCCACGTCTATACAAGGTATCATTCAAGATGAGATAGTATTTCATTGTGTTTGAAGATAAATAAGCAAATATCCATACCAAGGATCAATAGTGCTAATCAAGAACAGGAATTCATCAGGAATTGAATCACTGGGCTCAGATTCCGTCGAAGCATAGGGAAGATCACACATAATCTTGACAAAGACGAAGGATTTCTTTGATGTGGCCTTGGCAAATTCCAGATCAAACTCCTGAAGTATAACTATCCAACGGGAGTACTTGCCCTCGAGTACCTGACGAGTTAGGATGTAATACATCGGGTTCTGGTCTACCAATACGGTGGTAGTGCGGAGCAGAATGTAGTGACGAAAATTTTGTACAACAATGACCGTGGCGAATGCTAACTTTTCCACACGTGAATAGAGAGTTTTAGAATCCATGAGATTCTTGCTGGCGTAATAAATCACTTGCTACTGACCGTGGAGATTTTCCAGCACCAAAACCATGGCGATGGTAGTAGCGGAGGCAACAATATACAAGAGAAAGTCCTTTGAATAATCTAGGGGGTGTATCATGGGTGAATGAGTCATAGCGTGCTTAAGATTATGAAAGGAACGTTGGGCCTGGTCATCCTAGAAGAATGGAGTGTTCTTCTTGAGGAGATGCATATAACCGTGTCTTTTCTCTGCGAAATTGCACACAAAATGGCGAAGAAAGTTTTCCTTCCCTTGCAAACTTTGGAGTTTAAGGAGATTAGTTGGGGTTGGTAGATCTAAAATAGCGACAATCTTCAAAGGATCGATCCGGATGCCATCTTTGGATACCACAAAGCCTAGCAGACATCCCGTTTCAACACAAAAAAAACATTTATGCAGATTGAGTTGTATATTATAATGACAACATCTCAGGAATATGTCTCTAAGATGACCAGGATGGTCCTCCCGTTGCTGTGAATGAGCAGGGAGGTCGTCAAGGTACAGTCCAACAATATGTTTAATATCGTGAAATGCATAGGCCATCGCGCACTGGAAAGTGGCTCCAACATTTTTCAAGCCAAAAAGGTAACTTCTTACATGCAAAGGTTTCCCATAAGAAAATGAATGCCGTCTTATGCTGATCGATGGGTAATATCTCAATCTGATTATAGCTAGAGAATCCATCCATGAATGAAAAGATGACACTTCTAGCACTGTTGTCGATAATTTGATCTATGTGCGGAGTAGGAAAGTTGTCCTTGGGACAAGCTTTATTCAAATCCCTAAAATCGATGTAGACTCTAATGGTGCCATGCTTTTTATTAACAAAGACAACGTTCGATACCCATTCCGTCAGGGGTACAGGATAAATAAACCCAGCTTTGAGGATTTTCTCAATTTCAGCTTTAATAGCCGCGGCCTTCTGAGGATGGACTTGCCTTAGTTTTTGCCTGACAGGTTTAGCCGTGGGATAGGTTTTAATCTCATGGACCACGATGGATGGGTCAATCCCCAACATCTCTTCATAGGACTAAGCAAAAATATCACGAAATTCCTTAAAAAGTGCCTTATATGCTTCAGATTCATCTACCGAGCAGTTTTTCCCAACATGAACATGCTCGATAGTATCAGGCTTGGCTGATATGTCAATCGGGTTTGTTTGAGTAATGTTGCAAAGGTTTCCTTCAGAATCTGTATCTTGCAACAATATAGAACTTTTGGGTACGTTGACAATATCAGTAGGAAACAAGGATGCAAAATCATGGCTAACTGAACTGGTGTTGGGGAGGAACATGGATCTATGATGGTGATCCTCCCAAATGGGCTCATCTGTATTCATGACCTCCATAATGGACTCATCGAAAGGAAAAGTCTTAGAGAGATAATATAGAATGGGAAGAGAAGGTTCTAACTAGTACGGTAAATGGTAAGGATCCGAAGCCACTAGATGAGGGTCATCAGTGTGATCATCGAAAAAGGTTTGAGTGGTGTCATACATAGCTTCGCGTGGACTCAACAACATATTTACCCTTAGGCTCATAATCAAATGAGGCGATCATATGGACTGCCGCGGTATCCGTGCTAGGAGGAGTGGATGGAAAAATCCCCATAAGGGATGAATCCTTCAACATGCCTACCCCAATCGACTGGTAAGGAGGAGGGGACTGGCCTAACATGGGGATGTTATTAGTCATGGAGGTAGTAACATCCGGCGTACAGAAATAAAGCTACTCAATAGTAACAATTCTCCCTAGATGTGGAAATTGGAATGTTTGGAATACTGTTGAGGAAACAACAGTCATGGCATAGAACCAATTTCTTCCTGGAAGGAGGTTGTAATCTAAAGGGGCATCTACCACTTCTACTTGAATGGAAACGATTTTTCCCCACAGCTCAACCGCTTGGGATAATATGAGGCCATGGGGTTGGAAACCCCATTCGTCAAAGGCCTTCAGGGTCATAGGTAATGTTACAAGATCGGGAGAGCCGAGAGCCTTCCAACAAGTCAGAGACAAAACCGAGGTCGAAGCTCCTTCATCTAGTACCATTCGAAAAACTTTCTTTCCCACTACTTTCGTAATGATCTGAAAAGCAATTTTATGTGGCAATCTAGGCTTATAGTTCTCAACATTGAAATGAATCAAGTTAGTATTATCCGGGTCTAAAGCTCCTAGTGCTGTCAACAAGTTTTTGCGCTGTGTAGGTCAACTTTGGAGTACCTCTAGGGTGGACATCGCGCAAGGTTCCTGAGCGAGATCTTCAACCACATTATAAAATTGAGCAGCTTAGGCATCAGGATTAAAGACATCCTTCTGAAGAGTACTCTTAGGTGGGTGCAAAATCATGTCTAGAGTAGGCTTCTCGATAGATAAGGGGACAGTAGACGAGGATTCCAGAGAACTAGTAGAGGGAGCTTTCCCTAAAGAAGAATGATCTTCTTTATTATCTGTGGGTTTGTCATAATTTTGACTTCGAGTTTGTATATTGATGGTATTTGAGGACATCATACGAATTTCCTCTAACGAATTAGAGTTACCCTAATTAGACATGTGGGCTATCAGTTGTTGTTGGGAGGGAGAAGGATCTGTAAGTATTGCAGGTGCGGGATTGGACTTCAGAAACTGGGAGATTTCATCCCGATGAGGACACTCCTTTGAAAAATGGTCACCACCGCATAGCAGATAGGGATATTTTGCCTTCCTTTTCCCTTTATCGTTATCGCTGTTGGTTGGTCTTAGAGTCTCCTGTTGGTTTCCATGTTTTTTATTTCTATTTTTTCCTTTCTTTTATTATTACCCGAGGTTTGAGTACTTTGAATAGAGTTGACCTAGGCGGAAACCTTAGGAGTTGAAGGAGTAGGGGTGGCAGCTTGGGGTTGCTTGGCAGGTTTCACTGCTGACGGGGATTGGATTGAACCAACAATCCCATCAACAGGTACTTCTGCTGGTGGCTTGGCGGGATCATTGCTGGGGCGAGGAGCTTGAGGGATCATGTCATAAAGAGTTCCAGATTGGGAATAGACCAAGTCTAGGTATTGGGCTCGATTGATAGCCTGATATTCGGTAACAGCACTTCCCATAGCCACCTCTCTGGCAATAGAAGGAAACAAGGATTTGCTAAACTAATCAGCTAGTAACTGATTCGGAATAAGGGCCTTAATAAGCCTTCTCCACCTTCTCCACTCATGAATATGATCGAAAATGTGGGTGGATGTGTTCTGTCGCAGAGAGGTTAAAATATCAGTGCCCATTTCATAACTAATAGGGAGCTGAAAGTGTGTAAGAAACACGATTGCCAACGAGCCAAAATCCAAAAATGAATGTTGTGGGAGTTTAATGTACCACTTCACAGCCGTACCGATCAAATTTCACTGAAAGAGTCGTAACCGAATAGAGTCATCCATGATGGAGTTTGAAGAACACCACAAATGGAATGTCATAACATGGTTCTTCGGATCGTCTCCCTGCTTCCCATCGAATTTTGGGATATCTTATGGTAACTTTATCGGAATGGGAGGCCACGAGGGATTGTGTCGAATGGGGTCATTAATCAACTTAGACAAGTCAAGTAAGCGCAAAGTTGCTAGGAAAGGTAATTGTCGGTTGAGTTACACATATTGGTAATATTGATATGGCATATAATTACCCATAGGACCATAGGTTGACTGAAAAACAGGTTGTTGTGACGAAGAACTAACGAAAAATCTTCCCGCAGGGGGTTGATTTTTGGGATCAGGACCGCTAGGATAGATAGGGCCTCCAGGAGGAGGACCACCAGGACCACTAGGAGGTGTACCACTAGACCCTCTAGATCCCCCAGGAGGTAGACCTCCAGAGCCTTCAAAACCACTAGGCGGAGGGCCACCAGAACCTCTAGAGCCATAAGGTGGAAAGCCACCAGGCCACCCAGGACCACTAGGACCACTAGAACCAAAAGGAGGAAAGTTGCTAGATCCTCTGGGACCATTAGCCCCCCCAGGGGGAGGACCTCCATAAGGCGGTCCTCCAACACCTCCCACAGTATGTATAGGTATCCCCCCCATAGCTGGCATGTAAGACCAGTTGGGTTTCCCCCATGGCGTAAAAGTGTTACTAGGGCATTTAAATTGTCGATGGTTCTATGTTAGAGGTCTACCCTTGACTAGGTACAATTCCAGTGCCAGATAATGTAGGTTGTGCCGGGGGTTGCCCCTCGACACTAGAAGGTACTGACGAAACACGAATTGAAGGTTGGGACCCGGGTGCAGAAGACCTGGGAGGATTAGGAATAGACATAACATGAGAGGTTATAGGGGTGGTAACTTGACCTGGGTTGTGTGGTGTTACTACACGATCTATAATCGGTTGAATGGGTCTCATAGAATCGGCAAGTGAACGATGTCCCACAGGAACAGATGTGGAACGTGATGGTGTTGGGCCTAATATTTCATCTATTTGCTTATCGATCTCCTATGCACAGAGAATGGCAACATGGTATTGCCTATGTTCTTCTTCATCTTTAGAAGAGTTTAAATGGGTGCCAAATGAGGCAATGGCCTGTCCTATAGAGGTATCCCAAAATGGAGCATTGGAACCAAAATCCGGACGGGTTGTATCATCAACATGACCTTCCATGGGAGAATGGAACGAGGTATTTCCCCGAGAAGGCTATTGGACCAAGGGAGGCAAGTGTGAAGAATATGGTACTCCACTTTCGACAACCACATTATCTCCCACTTGAGAGGTGGTAGTAGCTCCTTGGTCGATAGCTTTCATTGGATTTTCTCCTGAACTAGGAGTAAAATTGGGTGGCAAGCCCCGTACTCTTATGGACTATCTTAACTCAGCCAGTTTGTACAGTTCCTATCTAACCTAGGGTTTGAAAATCTAGAAAACACACCAAAAAATTTCCCTACACAAGCTATAGGTCAAAACAAGCACACTTAAAATGATAGGAGGGGTTCAAAATTTAGGTCTTTCACCAGGATTGTTGAGAAGGTGCCACTCGCGATATACCTCAAGGGTACGTGCGTAGTAATCTCCTCGAATGCTATTTTCGGTGTATGGCTCCAAGTAAGACGACTAAAGGGCTTTTCTCAGATAGATAGGGTATCCTAGTGGGGTCTCCCGATATACTCAAGGTATGTGGGAGCTCGAATCGGTAGTAGTGCTGTCTAATGCATAACCGTACACAAGGGGCCTTTCGATATACAATCGATTACGTGAAGTACCTTTCTATATACCTCAAGGGTACGTGAAAGGCTATTCGATATACCAACGGTACGTGGAAGAACTGCATGAGTCCCGAGATGTAATGTAGACAAATAACGACAGCTCCTACGCTTAATGACACCCGAACACGTCTCTAACCTATCACTCCAGTTGCTATGTAAATTTTAACCTATAACTACTTTTAATTTTAAAGTGGACAGTTATGTGAATGCATGATGTTTTGACAAAAAAGTAAAACCATGCAATATGCTTATGAAAAATAGTTCACTTTACCGTTCAGTATGCCTACTTACGGGAGGGAAAGAGAGGATTTTCTTTTTGTTTCAAAACCAAAAATATTTCCAAACAACAGTCATGAACATAAAATCAAAGACAAGCAATACTTTTGCAAACTAATTTCTCTTTTTTGAAAGCAATGAGAAAGGGAAGAATCTCTTTTCCTAAAAGAAAAACAAGAAGCACACTATATGCAAATGCATTCTATTTTTTTTTAATTTTCTCAAAACATAAGCAAATCTAACTTAAAACTACCATCTTTTATATTTTGATCGAGATAGTTCTAAATGCATAAGAGATGAAAGATCATAAAGAGCCTGAAAGCTTGAGAAGCCAATCAGAGAACCAATGTCCAACGCTCAATGATGATAACCTAGTCTTAGTCAAAAATTTTCTTTTGTAAAGGAAGAAAAAAGAAGTTTACTATGCAAACAAGAAATGAAACCTATAATCTAATCTAGTGTTCTTCTTTTAGTCTATATAACAAAAATGAAAAGAGATCTTACTAACACCCTAAGCTTTAAAAAAAGAACAGAAATCCTTTCGCAAACACAACCAACAAGCATAGAAGTGGATGAACAATAAAAAAGCCTAACCTAGCTCTTGAATTTCCAAATCAAACCAATCTTAAACCATAATATTTCAAGTCACAAGAATAAGATTCCGTCACACAAGTATGATAGTGCAGAACTGAAAGCAACACAACTCAATTTTTTACAAAAAAAATGAGAAAAAAGGGTCTTGGAATGATGCCTACCTGGCACTGCGCTTCTCTGGTGTTGACGGGGCGGTTCTATCTTAGCACCGCTTCTCGCCAATTGGATACAGGCGGTGGCACCACATACTGCCCACTCTATTTAGGCGGTGGCACCGCTCTTCGTACACTGCATGGGCGCAGTTCCCTGTAGAATACCAAAACACAAAGAGAACGATAAATCAAGTCAGAAAAAGACTAGATCAAGGTGAAAACTGCTAGATTGAGTATGGAAACAGAGCATAAAAGGTTGAAATGAATCAGATCTAAATAGATCTGGAAGTTTCAAACCCAAATAGATTAAGTCAGAAAGTAGATCTGACTGAAGAGAGTTGGAGAAGGAGCCTGGATTCGAACAAGAATTGTAGAACTGAGGACGTTCAGAACAACTGATGCATATATCTATTCCCCAGCGGAGTCGCCGGATTGGTTAGCTGGAATATTTCACCTTCTGCGGACAGTAAGGTGTTCCACTGGTCCGAATGGTTCAGATCCAGAACAAATGAAGGACAGAGGTTGAAGACTGTCCCTGGATGCCGTAGATACCTGGAATGTGATGCTTCGATAGTAACCCTGTGTACCTGTAATAAGCTTAAACACGTAAACACATCGAAACTTCCAGAATATAATCTACTAATCCATGTTAGTGACTAAGGAATCTAACAACATACATGCGAAATCAAACAACAACAATATATGTGGTACAGAAATCAACTTGTATAAATATAGAAATATGAAGAAGTTTACAACCAAGTCTTAGTGTTGACATGCATCTCCATGAAACCAAACATTCTCATCCCCATAAGCTCAGAATCTAGCTCTCTATGCTCTCCAATGGTCTTGGGCCAAGTGATCAATCCAACAGCATAACAATACCTCAAGAGTTCTCCCCCTCAACCATGGATATGAGCTTGTATTTATAAGGCTCAATGGATAGGGATGGTTGAGAGATTAGTGGATGAGGTGGCCTCTAAGATACTAGGATGAGGGATATCGATCTCAACTGACCCACAATGATAGGGATAAGGGAGGACACGAGGCTTATCATCTAGAAGCCTCGAGAAACTTCTCTTTTTCCCTTTTTACCCAGGGTACCGGGTTTCTCCTTCAATGACAGAGCGGTTCTGGTAAAAAACACTTATGGACCAAGGGCCATAAGCGGTGGCACTGCTTGTGGACAACAAGGGATAGGCAGTGTTAACAAGGTATCACTCATGGACAAAGGTGCAAGCGCGGTGCTGGGAATTTTCATGGAAGATTGACAATTAGCATGATTTTCCACTCCAAGAGCTGGGATTCAGGGCAAGTAGGTATGTTAAAAGTATTATCACATGATGGTGATAGGATTTTGGTATAACATTTAGATAAAGGATAACATGGAAACCAGAATTGTTGAACAACTCCAGTGCATCCATCAACAATAATTACAGCCCTCTCTGGATGTCAAAGAAACACAACCTTTTCATTTCAACGAATGTCGCACTAGGAAATCAATTCAACACACAGTTTGAAATATGATACGAGATTTGGTGTAATGGAGACCATTGCTTCCTAAGAGGGGAGGATTGATCCTGATGGATATTGGTGGCCACCCACCTATTCCAATGACATAAAACAATTGTTGATTTTTCCAATTTCATAGTATTTGTTTCTACAGTTTTTCGGGTCATAAAATTTTGGGGCTGTTTTGAGGACCTAAAGGATGTTTTTTGGGGATTCAAGGGGGAAAATGATCTTGAACGACATGCATTTTCCCCCATTTGGGAGATCTAAATCTCAGATAGACCTTTCGAACAAGCTATCGACTGCCAAAATCAGAGATCGTATGTAAAATTTATGACCTCGAATAAGTGATTGTTCAACTAACAACCTTGGGGCCGCAAAATTTATGATGGTTCAGATTCTAGAGTTATGTTTTGGATGTTCTGGGTTTTCACCCTCATGCTTATTATAAATAGTCCCTTTCGGCCTCATTCTGAATTCAGCTTGGCACGAGTGAGCGTAGCCACCACATCTCTTCTTCGAGATACAATACCACCATTCTCGCTGCTTTATTGTACAATCTTTTCTATTTTTTCCATTTAATAGAATATGTGTTTACACAAAATGGACCATTTTGCATCAAGAGAGGGACTACACGGTAATGGAGTACACCAACACATTTCATACCATGTGGAAAAAACTGGGTATCAAGGACTCCGAGTGACACCTGGTACTGAAATATTGCAGTGGACTATATCGGTACATATGAACAAAGATGGACTTCATGGACATATCTTCATTTGGGGATTCCTATCGGTATGCTTAAAATGAAGGAGAAATTTTGGCAAAATAACAAGTGAGAATTTGGACCTACGAATCCACCATAGAAGCAAGGCAAGGGAAAACCTAGTCCACATAAAATACAACATGGAAAGGAAAACTATTCCCTACCACAAGCTAAGAAGGGTAATAAAAAGAAAAAGAAGGACACCAAGAAGTGGTGCGAGTTCAACACAATGCCTAGCACAACACTGATGAATGTCGCTCAAAGTAGTCATTGGTGGCCGAGATCAAACCTTCAGAATACAATCCCAGTTCTGATTTTTAGTCAGAACCCAATCTAATAGACACAAACTAGAGAAAGCAGATCATTAATGCAAAACCCAATGTCACCATTGCTACTACATGCATCCAACCAAAGGAACCTGAAGAGTGAGAGGTAGAGGAGCGCCTCTTCCACTTGCAAATGTGGGTGAAGGGAATCCTACTACATTTTGTTCTTGACATCAATAGGAAAAATAACCTTATCTTAGCAGAAGTCATCAAGGGATTGGAGCTACTAACAACACTACAACTGCAACCATACATCAGTTGGCTAAGCCAAGGATGAGGTGTATGTGTCAGTCATCAATGTCGCCTACCATATGGCATCAAGGCTTTCAAAGATGAGGTATTGTGTGATGTGGCCCCACTTGAATTTTGTGATGTTTCTTTTAGGGCATCCATATATGTGGAAACATCATGTTGTATATGATCCAAGACCTAGTAGTGTCATTGTCACTTTGGAAGGACAACTCTATCAGATACTAGATACAATTGCACCTGCCACAGTCTTGCAAGGCAAGAAGATAATTTCTCAAACTAGGAAATCCTTCCTCTTAACAATTGCCTTTGAAGGAGAACATCAGATCAAAAATTACCTTCACACCCTCTACACAATGCACCTCTACTCTGCAGAAACAAGAAGAACACAAAGTAAGTGTTCCCTCATCCATTTGAGTACCTCTACAATGGAGGGCCATGCATTCAAGGTGCTTGTCAAGAAAGGATAACATGAAAGCAATAATTGTTGAATAACTCCAGTGCATCCATCAACAACAATTACAACCCTCTCAGGATGTTAAACAAAGACAATGTTTTCATTTTACGAATGCCACACCAGGACATCAACTCAACACGCAGTTTGAGATAAGATATGAGATTTGACGTAATGGAGACCATTGCTTCCTAAAGGGTTAGGATTGATCTAGATGGATATCAATGACCACCAACCTATTCCACTTACTCAAAACAATTGTCCATTTTGGCAGGTTCCTAGTAGTTTTTCTACGGTTTTTTGGGTTGTAATTTTTCAGGGCCATTTAGGTATTATTTCCCACACATCATTCTTCATAATATATTGGTATTCTTTGACCATTTCATTAGCCCACTCCTTTTATTTTATTTCTTCTTCAAAACAAGTTGGTTCTTTATTGACTAGATCACTCATTAAAGCCATGTAGCCGGGGTATGACTTTGGCTTCTTTCTTTCTCGGATGGTTACTTCGGGAGCACCAAGTATTTTTGCTTCTTCAATTGCTTCATGAACCTAGGAAGGTTTTCTCTTTCAAGAAATCAGTTCACTTGGTAAATCTTCTGGTAGCTGAGGTTCAGTCATATCATGTTCTTCAGGCATCGAGTCTTCTTCTTCAACTCTAACTTCTTTATAACTTTCAACAGTTTTGGGAGTTTCATGCTCCTCTTCATCTTCCTTGTCTTTTCTTTATTTCTTGAAGGATGAATATTCATTAAATGTAACATATCTGCTAAGTTCAATTTGATGGTACCTAGGGATATATATTCGGTAGGATTTTGACTGTTCACTATATCCTACGAACAATCCTTTCTTTCCTGAAGGATCTAACTTTGATCTTTTATCCTTGGGAATATGAATGTGTACAGGACAACCAAAAATATTTAGATGACTTACCTCTTGTCTTTCATCGGAAAACATTTCTTCTATATTTTTATTCCCAATATCACTGTGAGAGATTCGATTCTGAACATATAATGTTGTCCTTGCTACTTCCTCCCATAGGTGCATTGGGAGATCTTGATCATGTATCATAGCTTTCATAGCTTCCATGATGGATCTATTCTTTCTTTCTGCCACACCATTTTGTTGTGGATTGTAGGGAATGGTGAGCTCCCTCTTAATTCTAGCCTCTTTACAGAAATCATTGAATTCATTTGAAGTAAACTCTCCTCCATTGTCTGATCTTAGAATCTTGATTTTATTTTCTAAGAGGTTTTCCACTAGGTCTTTTAACTCTTTGAATATTTCAAACACTTAATATTTCTTTTTCAAGAATTATATCCAAGTCTTTCTGCAGTAGTCATCAATGAAGGAGGAATAGTAAGAGTACCCACTTAATGAATTAGTTTGCATTGGCCCACAAAATTCTGAGTGAATAATATCTAGGATCCCTTTTGCCTTACTATTGCTTTTCGGAAAGGGATTCTTAGTATTCTTCCCTTGTGCACATCCTTTGTACACTCCTTCATGTTTTACCTGAATTTTTGGTAAACCAATTACCACCTTTCTTACAATTGGAATAGCCTTATAGTGAACATGAGCAAGCCTTTTGTGCCATAACTCACTTGGATTGATGGTACTGTTTGTTAATCTAGAATATGTATGTCCCTTTAGTTTGTAGATACCTCCATCTTCAACTCCAATCTCTACTACATCATCGATAGTTTTGCCTTTGGTCCACATGAGAACTTTTCCATATATAAAGGCAACTATGAAGCATTTCTTGTCTAAGGATGAAATGGAAAGAAGATTCTTCTTTATTTTTGGGACATATAGGACATCCTTCATCTTCATAGGCTTTCCGGAATCCAATTTATAAGATGCTTCTCCTAACCCCTTGATTGGATATTGGGGATCATCTCCAAGCATTACTTTGTGTGGAGATTCCTTTTGTTTTAGGCATGAGAGTGACTCCTTGAAACCAGTCATGTGCTTGGAGGCACCACTATCAATCAACTAGGTATCATTTCCTGGTGAGACTGATCCAGTTAGGGTAGAGATCAAAACATACTCTTCACTGGAATATTCATCCTTGTTTGTTTCCTCTTCTTCTTCTTGATCACTGTCTTCAACAGCACGTGCTTAAAACCTTCTTATCTTCTTGAGTCTTTCTGCTTTCATGGGATAGTTAATTGTAGTGTGTCCTAACTTGTGTTAATTGAAGCATTCAAAGCTTGAGAAATATCTCTTGGGTATTTTAAACCCTCGAGTCTTAGAAGGATGGTCATGACTCTTTCTTTTGCCTTTGGTATGGGTAGTTAAGGACTGATCCTCATTGTCATTTAGCTTTTCTTCTCTGGTTGCTATCCTCTCTTCTTCTTGGACACATTCTTCCCATAACTTCCGTAATTTGGTTAGTTTCCTTCTTGAACAAATTCCTTGGATGAAATCTTCCCATGCCCTTGGAAGGACATTCAAGGTTGTCATTACAACCTTTGCTTCTTTAACCATGTCACTGATGGCTTCTAATTGATCCTTGATTTGAGCTACTCTTGCAAAGTAAGATTGCATAGTCTTTGACTTCTGAGCTCTTACACTTTTGAGTTGATTCCTCAGGGTCATATTTCTATTAATGTTCCTTCCTTCAAATATACTTGATAGGGAATCAAACATTTATTTTGGAGTATCCATGGATGATACCTGAGGGATCATGTTACATTTGATCGAATCAAATATGATTCTTTTAGATATGATCATATCCTTCTTGTGCTTGCTTTTAGCTTCAGTTTCTTCTGGTTCTTTCACTTCCTCTTTCACAAATTGATCTAGATCATTATCTTGGAGGATGAGCATGATTCTGTACTTCCGTGCTCTGAAGTTTTCAGCCCCTTCAAGCTTTTCATTTAGCTTAGTATTCTTTGTCATATTTAAGAAACTGAGAACCTCAAATGGAAATATATAGAAGAATACTTACTTACAGAAAACAACAACCGGTTATGAGGTTCTAGGGTTTGGCGTAGAAACCCTAATTTTAAAGATGGGATCATAGGTGGAGTTGAATGGTGGAAAAGATGCGCCATCCTGAGGTGAGGTAGACTATATCTTCCTTTTTTTTGAGATTGATGATGAAACCTTGGAAAACTAAAACCCTAGTTTGTCCTGGCATAATTAACAGGTCCAAAATTGAAAATTATTGGATTTTAGTTTTGTCACCATAGAAAGATGCTCCCTTTAGAGGCAAGTTGGAGGAGCCCTATTTTTTGGTTGATCTGTCGAGGGATTTCTTAAGAAAAAAAACCCTAGTTGTAGAGTGTATCCTTTCAGGGTGGCTTTGATACCATGTTGATTTTCGTATAAAAATTGTTTAGATAATATCTTTAAAACAATTAGCCACTAGAAGATCACTGAAAGAGCAACATGCACAAAAACATAAGAACACAAGAACACAAGAACAAAAGAACAAAGATATTTTCCCTAGAGAAACCACAAGGGATAAAACCCCGCAAAAATTTCTCAGTATAGAACTCAACCAGTGCAGTGTAAAACTCAGACAACAACTTCCTCCTTATTTCTGGTGCGCTACCACTTCTCTCTCTTGCTAAGAAAAACTTAAGTGAGTGAGTACAATTGAAGGGATGCACCTCCTATTATATATATTCTTGCGGGCGACTTCACCATCTGTTAGGGCTGACTTGTCCAACTGGACATTACAAATAGCATTTATTATAATGACACTTGGGTACTAATGACCCGGCTTACAATTGGAGATTTACATTGCTTCTCTTAATGACTTTGACAAGATCAAACTCATCTCCCTAAGGAGGAATACAATACTACTTGGAATATCTTCGGAAGTTACAATAAATTAACAGAGATGGCCCCTAAATCTCATGCTTTTGTATATTCACAATTATGGATCACCAATCCAACAAAAAATATTTACCTTTGGTAAATCATCCCCATGCCAAACATGCTTCCATATACGTGATTTATGAGGTGGAGACGTTGACTGGAAATAGGATTGGTAATTGAGTTTAATTGAGGGATGAGCAATCAATTAGGTCACATCCCTTTAGGGAAGAGAGAAAAATAAGAACCAAAGGTGCTAACATGTTTGGGGGTGAAAGATACAAACTTAGCCATTAGATACCATCCTTAATCCGAATAGAAAGATCAAATAGAGTTTTAAGCCCTTAGAAATCCATACATGCTTTCAAAGGAAAAATCTGAATTGTATTTTCCCAGGGAGCGTTCTCCATTATACTATCTATCTAGATTTTGGTTGTTGTGTCATTGTATAGTATCTAGTTGAGTTTAGATTGTTATGGATGCCAACATTTTCATAATTTCTAAATATGTGACTCCCTCCTACCATAAATCAACCTATATAGATATAGATACACTATAGATATCTCTTCTGATTACCATGAATGTATTTCTTCACAAGGACTTTCTTCCACTAGTCAAAGTTACTAAAGATTAAACACTATATATTGTTAGCTCCCATAACAAAATCCAT
The DNA here is from genome assembly GCA_001517045.1 of Pseudotsuga menziesii. Lineage (NCBI taxonomy): Eukaryota > Viridiplantae > Streptophyta > Pinopsida > Pinales > Pinaceae > Pseudotsuga > Pseudotsuga menziesii. The sequence goes on along the minus strand of LPNX010729741.1, from coordinate 271,636 downwards.
TAGTTTTGAATCCTTGGTATCAATACCACCTCTCTCCTTAAGTGATATGACCATGTGCTAATTAACCAAATATAATTTCTTGTGATTCCCCCCCCTCCTTGCTAAAGAAATTTGTGAATCTCTCTTGCAATTTGGTGCATAATTTCAGAGGGAACCAACATGGTGGAACACTAATAAATAGGTAGTGTCGGTAATATTGACTTGATTAGAAAAGATGACATGCAAGGTTGAAACATTAGGATCTACACTACTATGATATGGTATTTATTTTACTAATTATCTGCATCCAAACAACTATCATAGGATTTCTAAGAGAGATAACCCTTCAAAGGTACTTAAAGGAGGTCTAATATTTAATGCTAGGAAACTACAAAATTCTCGGTATGGATCGTAGAAGTTGTGGGCTAATGTTCCATCCATAAATTTGGATTTTACCATTATTTTCCTTCGACCCAAATGCATTGAGGAATTTAGTCAAAACACTTCTAAAACTCCCAACTATAACTATTGATTCCTTTCCCAATAGAATAGTATTATTGGAACATTGTGATTGGATCATTGCTTTGACCCCTCAAGCAAAGATAATCCCATGAAGATTTCTAGATATCATTTCAGATTTCAACTTTCTTCCTAATTCCTTTACCATTATGATGTATAGAAGACGGGAGAGAGGACAACCCTAACTCAATCCCTTGATGCTTTTGAAAAAGGGATGGTTGTCCCATTGACTATGGGCACAATCCAACGACCACTAATGCATACTTTAACCCATCGAACAAAATGATTGTTAAACCCAAATTTAGTAAGGATAACAAATAGGAAGGAATGTATTACTTGGTCAAAGGCATTAGCCATGTTAATTATGATGATCATTCCATTTTTTTTGTTCTCTCTACTATAGTGGATTTCCTCCTATGTTGTGATTATATTATCTATAATTTGTCTTTTTTATATGAAGTCACTTTGATTATCGAAGATTATTTGGGAAGGGTGTTCTTAAATTTGGTGGCCATTATTTTAGCTAGGACCTTGTAGAATGAGTTGCATAAATATATGGGATGAAATCTGGAAAATGTTAAAGTATTTGCCTCTTTTCAAACAAGAGCTAAAAAGCAGTTTGTGCTTCCACCTAGTTTATGTATTTCTAGAGCATGTAGGAGCATGCATTTTAGGTCATATTATATAACAAGCTAGTAGAACTTGTATAAAAGGATGGAGAAAGCATTAGGTCTTGGATATTTGTTAGGGGCAAGTCCCTAGATATCCTTAATAATTTCACCTTCTTCTATTTCTTTGCTCAACTCCTCATTTTCACCTTCAAAAACAAATTGGGGTATATTTTCCAAAAATGGTATGAATTGATTACAGATATACCTCCTCTTCTTTATGTAAGGGATTCAAAATGTGTCTTGGTGGATCCTTTAATGGTCGCAAAGTACTCCAATCCTAATCCCTCATTTAAAGATTTTTCTTTGATAGAATTCTTGTTATCTCTCACTTTTACTTGCCAATGGAAAAAAGAGGTGTTATTGTTTTCAGAATGCCTCCATAAACTTATAAATTTTAGACACTAAATCTCATCCTCCAATATAATTTCTTTGTGAATATTGGTGTAGACTGTTCACTCATTTATTTGGGTTTGTTGACTTAACTCATTTTTTTCCTTTTTTGGGGTCACATAGGAGGCTTTCACGCACTTCTTTAGGACAATATTACTTTCTTTGAATTTGTGTTCCCATACAAAGGAAGGTTAGATATATATGGACTTCTCCCATTCCTCAAAGATAATATCCATTTCTCTAGGGTTTTGGAGCCAAAGGGGATAAATTTGAGAGGAAGCGACACATAATTTTGGGAGAGATATAAAATGAGAGAGATCATTTTGTGATCCAAAGAAACAAACAAGAAGATGCATGAGGTTATAGTGTAAATAAGGAGTAGAAGATTGTTATGGATAAGAAAATAATCAAGTCTGGCAATAATGTGGCCCAAGTCAAGGCGCATGTTTGACCTAATGTATTTCCCTTTAATAAGCTTGATATATACTAAGTCACTATATGTCATCAGGCCTTCCATAATTTCTCTAAAGGGGTCCCTGAAAATGTCCCCCCTTCTTTTTTCTTTGCTTGATAAAACCATGTTGAAGTTACCCACCAAAATTTAAATTTTGGAGACCTTAGAATCCACTAGAACTAGCAAGGAAGTCCAACACTCTTCTATTTTCTTTGTCAAAAAGAGTCACATATACAGTAAAGATGTGTTATCTAATGCTTGAATGGAGATATAATGGACATGATGTTTCCCAATATTGCATTTGATAAGAACATTCTATAAGATGAAAAATAGTGTTGTCCCATAGAATAAAAATAACTCTAGTGCACCTTTTGAACTTACCACAATGCCTTTACTTATATTTTATGTTGCTTCTTGCCAAGTTTGATCATATCAATTGTTTCAAGGTTTTTTTCCTAGAGATGGAGAATAGGCGATTTCTTAGATTTGATCAAGTCTTGCATGCCCTCTTCTTCGAACTTAGTACACATGCTTTTACAATTCCAAGAGACAATATTCATCATTTACTTTTGAGGATTTGTGGCCTGCACCTAGTGGAGGAGTCTGAGTTCCCAGAAAATTGCTTTGATTGTTTCTAGGTTTAGTTCCCATTGAGTTATTAATAGTTGTTTGTATTCCCAAAAGATTCTATATGTTTGATACTTATTCTCTTTTTGTATATAGCTTTCCTACCTATTTTCTTTGGTTTTCTCTCCTCTTCCTCGTCCTCCTTTTCTTCAAACCATTGCTGAGATGTATTTCTAATCAAAATTGCATAAAATAGTTAGGGTATTTATGAGATTGGATCTATTTCCTCTTATTGATATGAGTGCATATCACTTCCAACATAAGGGAAGGATGTATTTGAGAAGAAATGAAGACTGGTGACCTAGGTATAAAATAGAAGAAGGCTCCTTAAGTGAGGGAGTGACCACTTTCACAAAGGATCGGGGATCAAGTTGAGAGATGACATCAAATTGATTTTCCATAAGCGTAATATTTCATATCAAAGGGTCTCTACTTTGAGATATAACAAAGGCACCAAGTACTAGTGATTAGGGTTTGGGATTTCACATAGTAGAATCCAATAAGGGAATGAATGATTCATGTTGAGGACCACTTGGATGGGACCAAGGTAATTTTTAAGGGCAAAATTTCACCAATTGGATATTTTTTGGGTTTTTTTTTCAAAAAATAAATTTGATATTTGGTCATTTTAGTGTCTAATATCACTTATATTGACATGAAATATGTTTTTTTTATCATATTTTTTGCCAAAATTTACACATTCGAGTCTTAATTTTATGTTTCATATTTAATATTCGCCTATCTATCTATAAACATTTTTTTCTTCAATCCAAGACAATCGCCTAGAATACTATACTTGAGTATAATATTATAATCCTTAAAAATACCCTGGATGAGACTAAGTAGAAGAAGATGGAAATAGTTAGGGAACGTTGAATGGATTTGTTTTTTGGAGCTTGATTTTTTGTAGCTCTTGCAACTTCTCTTCTTTGTTAAGTACTTGTTAGATATTGGAGAGAGTTTATTTTTCAATTCTTTACAAAATGTCTAGATTTGTGACAGTTTTTTCCATTAAATGGTAATTTCCTAGATTCTTGGCATGCTTCCAGTTGTCAAGGGTGTTAGTTTTTACAAGATTATAGCAATATAATTTAATTGAAAATAAACAATGGGATATCTAGAAGAAATACAAAGCACAAAAACAAAGTACACAAGAGTTTATCCTGGGAAACCCAATTGGGAAAAACCCAACAAACCTCCGTATAAATATTATAGCTTCTAAGAGTAGTGAGAAGAAGAAATAGAGAGAAGAGATCTCTCTAAGATACAACCTCAGAAAACACTTCTTTTGAATACAGACCTCACCTTTTCTGCTATATGAACTTGTTCTGAGTGAATGAATGAATGAGGAAGGTAGTCTCCTATTTATATTGATTTTCCAAGTGAAAATTATTGGGGTCAACTTGATTGACTTATTGGGGTCAACCTACCATGGGGAAATATAAAAATAATTTTATTTTTATTTTTTTCTTGTGTATTATTTCCCCAGGGTTTACATTGACTCTTTCTAGGGTTTACATGATTAATTAACTTAGTATAATCTCTCATAGGAGGTACAAGGAAATACAATACAAGTATAATAAGAATAACTTCTGAAGTTACATAAATTCCAACACCCCCTCTTAACAAGGAAGGCATTCTGCAGATATAGCCATCATCAACATCATGAACATATGGGTCTCTTCGATACATCTCATATGTATCGATCATCTCTGTACATACTAAAGGTTTTCAACACTGTCTCCATCCTTCAAGAGGTGTCATCATGCATATGGTCTACTCATCCCATCAGTAGATTCATCAGTTCTGCAACTCGTCACAGTTCATTGAGCAGTACAATAATCAACATCTCATGTAATACAACTCAATCCCATCTCTAACCAAGAACAATACATGCTTCACACGACCATCTACTACTAGTTCATATCAAGTGTTGGTGGAGATTCTACTACACCAAGTTGAGAACCAGGGCTGGTGGGAATTCTTCAAAACATCAGGTTTAAGAACCAAGACAATTAGAGGTCACTAGTGTACACAACCAATTACTACCAGTTCATCTCAAGAGCTAGTGGGAATACTCCAAAACACCATATTGAGAATAAGAGCATATAGTGGTCACAAGTGCACACAACCATCTAATACCTACTCGTCTCACAATGTCAATGGGATTTCTTTCCATTCTAGTTTGAGATTCAGAACGAGTAGTGGCACCAGTGTGAAAGTAGCATAGATGTTTGTCTCAAATTTCCCTTTGCATAAGGGATCCATTTTATTCTACACCAAGTCCTTTGCGAAAGTGTTCAAACTTTTTCCTGAGAAGAAGCTCGATAAGAACATATGCAGTCTGGTCATCTGTCAGAACATATTGTAACTAGACCATGCCTTTTTGTACCATATCATGAATGTAGTGATATCAAATCTCTATATGCCTTTTCTTGTCATGAAACATGGGATTCACTGACATATGTATACAAGTTTGGTTGTCACAGTGAATCACCGTTGGTTGTGGAATCTAACCAAATAATCCAACAAGGAGTTTTAGAACCATACTACTTCTTGGGTTGTTGTATTGGAATTCATATACTCGACCTCTGTAGTGCTAAGTGCTACTGAGGTCTACTTCCTGCTACACTAGGAAATCACTGCAGAGCCTAAAATGAAGCAACATCCATAAGTACTCTTCCTATCTGCAACATACCCGACCCAATATGAGTAAGAAAATCCTTGCAATGTCATGTCACATCCTGAAGCATATCTTAGGCCATATCCCACAGTGCCATGTAAGTATCTGAGAACATGTTTTGTAGAAACCCAGTGAATTTGCCTCAGATCACCCATAAACTGGTTGAGAGTATTTACAAAAAAACATATATTTATTCTGGTGTTTTTCATATACATCAAATAGACAATCAATTGGTGATACATGGTGGGATAAATCATATCATTATTTGAGGTATATTCCTTCAGCTTCTTAGAATTTGCATCCATTGGAGTAGCCATGGACTTGCAATCCAACATCCTGAATCTCTTCAGAATATCAATGGTGTATTTTCCTTTACTTAGAAAAATTTCCTTATGCATCTGCCATACTTATAATCCTAAGAAGTAATACATCAATCCAAGGTCCTTCATTTCAAACTCAAAGGAAAGCTTCTTCTTACACCATCCAAATAGTTTCTCATTTCCTATGACAAACAAGTCATCCATATACAGGACCAAAATCAGTGGCTCATCATCTACAATCTTGTTGTAAATATTGGGGTTTGCATCACTCTTAGTGAATACCAAGTTTACCATATATCCGTCTATTCATCCATACCAAGAAAGAGGTGCTTTCTTGAGTCCATATAATGCCTTTTTCAGTTTACATATGTGAGAATAATTCTCATGGACAATAAACCCATCTGGTTGTTCAATGTAAACTTATTCCTTGATAATACCATTGAGGAAGGTGGTATTTACATCCATATGATGCAACTTCTATCCCATAGCTGAAGCAATAGCAATGATGGTTCTGATGGAAGGATATCGAGCCACAGGAGAAAATGTTTCATCATAGTCAATTCCCTCTTTCTGAGAGAATCCTCTGGAAACAAATCTACCCTTTTGTTTTTCCATGTTACCATTTGCTCTATGTTTAATCTTAAAATCCATTTGGAGGTCACTACTGAATTCCCTTCAGGTCTTGGTACAACCTCCCAAATATCATTTTTCAAGATGGACTAGAACTCCTCCATCATGTAATCCTTCTAAACTTGGTGTTTGGATGCTCCTTCGTACGTGTTAGGCTTTGAGTCAATGATGTGACTCATTAATGCTACATAACTTGAGAACCTATGAGGTATGCTGCTTTCCCAATGGGTTCCATGTGGGGTTTCGTTCCCCTCTATATCCTGCAATGTATATTGTGCCAATATAGGCATTTTTCAGCTTACTATTATTTATGTGGGAGCATCAACTAGATTAATGGGATCAATTGGTTCATTGTTTTTTTCAGACTCTTAATTTTTGGAGGGGGAGATGATCTCATCTCTTTGTCATCATTTATATCCATATCAGATCCTCTTCCTTTTCAGATATCCATCTCTTCTTCAAAGGGTCACATCCTTCCTGACTTCAATCTCCCTCAATCCTTGGATGTATATTCTGTAAGCCTTTGAAGACTCATTGTATCCCACAAATGTTTCCTTCTTACATGAAGGTTCTAATTTCGTCCTTTTATCCTTGGGCACATGAATGCAGATTGGGCAGCCAAAGATACGAAGGTGGCCCACTTCTAGCTTCCCTCCTATTAAGGATTCTTCCAAAGCCATGTTCTTCAATATTTTATGAGGTCATTTGTTTTGTACATAAACAATTGTTATGGATGATTATTCCAATAAGAACATCGGTAGACTCTGGTCATGTATCATGGATTTGGATGCCTCCATGAATGTCTAGTTCTTCCTTTCCACAACCCCATTTTTTATAGGGTTGTAGGGAACTGTGAGCTCCCTTTTTATTCCTACTTTGTGTAGAATTCATTGAAATTTGTAGAGCTATATTCTCCACCATTGTCTAATCTCAGGAGATTAATCCTTATTCCTGGCATATTTTGACTTGTGCTTTGAATTCTTTGAATTTGTTGAGTAATTCTTCGAATTCATTGGTTTTGAGAAATTACATCCACGTCTTTCAAGAGTGGTCATCAATAAATGTTACATAGTAGTTGTAACCACCCAATGGAGTAACAGTCATGGGTTTTCACAAGTTAGAGTGGAATAGATCCAGTATTCCCTTGGATCTACTTTTTGTTTTTGAAAAGGAAGCCTTGATATTATTACCAAGTGCACATCCTCTACATATACCATCATGGTCTACATGAAGCATTTGTATACATGTCACCATGTTCCTTAATGTTGGGAGAGATTTATAGTTTATATGAGCTAGTCTCATGTGCCATAACTCATTGATGTTAGAAGAATCGTGGTCTAAATCTAGAGCCGGTAGAATACCCAGATGATACAAGATTTCCTCCCTTACACCAATCACTTTTGTTGGGCTCATGCTATAATTCTTGTGCCATGCAAGCAACTTTCCATCTGCAAATGTAACTCTATATCCCTTTTCTTCTAAGGTGGAGATGGAGACATGTTTCTTTTCATACCAGGTACATACAACACATCATTCAGATGTATTTTAATCGGATTCCAAATGAATAGAGGTAGATCCAAATCCTTTCACAGTATAGTTGGAATCATCTCCAAGTACAACATGGGGATGGGATTATTTCTCAAAAACTTCTGAAAGGTTCTCTTTATAAGCATTCATATGCTTAGAAGCATCACTATCTATAAGCCATGTATCACTGGTGGTGTGAACAATACCTGATAATTTTGTATGAAGAAGAATTATGTTAGATCTTCATCTATTTGTTTCTTGTGATGATGACCTTATTCCACATCAGTTGTTTAAGCTTAATGCTTCCTCTTGTTTGCAATAAATCACTTATTTGCATAGTGACTATATTTCTTGCACTTATGGCATTGTATGTGTGATAAGTCCTTCTTTTTTCTCCTCTGATCTGGAGAAGAGATTGGTCACCTAGCTTGGTGCTTATGTTTGTGAAAACTCCTTACTTTTCCCTTTCATTTCTTGGCATGAATAATGAAGGCTTGATTCACCTCAACTTGAGGACCATGGAGTCTTTGTCTTACTATGATCTTGGTCTCTTCCTGAGTGGAGGATGCCCATAACCTGTCAAATTTGGGAAGCTTGGTTCGAATACTTATAGTTTGGATTAAGGAATCCCAAGATTGTGAAATATCATTTAGATTTGTCATGACAATCTCCTTTTCTTCAATGTTATCTCCACTAGAACTTATCTTGTCTCGAAGTTCGGTGATATTCATGAAATATGAGGCAATTTATTCAGACTTAATCATATTCATATTTGACAGTTGGTTCCTCAATGTGAGAGTTACATTGATGATAATATGTTCAAATAACTTCTTCAATGTATTGAACATCTTACTAGTTGTCTTCTTTTCTGATATTTGCAAAACCAAGTGATCTTTGACAAAGTCCATCAGAATCCTTCTTGCTTTCACATCACACTTCCTCCATTGGGACTTGTCTTCTTCTGCTTCTGGTTCTCGAACTTTCTCATTGAAAAAATTCAAGAGATAATTTTCTTATAGGATGAAAAGAACCCTAGGATTTCAGGATATGAAGTTTGAATCTCCATCAAGACGATCTTCAACCTTCATTCCAATCATTTTATATGTATATCTAAACCAGAAACCCTAGAAGGAATTAGGTCAAAAATAAACTTTTGAATTTAAAGAAACTAAACTCACAGATAGATACACCTTATCAAGGCAAGTTGAGGGAAGACGAGGTCGAGCCAAAAAAATGGCATCATCAGTGCAAAACTTGAAGCCCTAATTTCTGCAGCAATGGAATTAGGTCAAAAATGAAACTTCTCAGAATTTGGTTTTTCTTTCACCAAATGATGTGCTTCCCCTAGAGAAAATTATCCACAACTCTTTTCCTACTGAAGAGATAAGGGAACGCCTTGGAAGGTCAAACCATAGCTTTCGGTAATGGCCTCTTCTAGAACTTCTCTGATACTAAAATGTTCCCAAGTCTGGTATTCATACCTGAACACTAACTATTGCTGCAAGTTAAATAAAAATCATGCTATGACTTGAAAACACTTAGTGAAATTTTTGTCTAGGAAAATAAAGGTGTTTTCCTGAGAAAATTGTAGGAAGGGTAGAAGAAAAGGGAAGCAACCAAAGTTAAATTTCAAACAGTGAATTTCCTCTTCCCTAACAAATTTAGATTGAGCACCATTTAGGTTTCAGAATCCTCTCTGCGGAAACCTGCTTCCACGCTTCCAGGCCACCCAACCGTGAAACTAAGAAGAGTAGTTTAGTCATTTCGACTAGGGGATTTGGGAAACTGAATAAAGTTTCATTATAAGGTTATGAGATAGTAATAAGGCTATGCAAGTTGTAAAGGTGAGACTAGCTTGTCGGGCAGCTCACTATCTCCATCTTCAGGCCTTTCCAAATAGGGTAAGGGTGGTTCATATTTTTTATTTTGGACTTGGGGGACTTATATATGTCTGTTAATGACTCATCAGAATATCAGGACCATGAGGGTTGAAATAATTCTTATAATATTCACATAGGTCACCTCTCATAGCACAACTCCAACATTATGACTCTGGAGCTAGGAAACCCAAGAAATTCGATCTCTGAATCTCACAAACTTTATGAATGACCTGAAGGTGGTCTAAATCTGATGTTGAATAGTACATTAAACATAATTATACATATAATATCATATATATGTCTAAATATACATTACATATCTCCAAAATTGCTAGAATATCATAAAACAAAAAGAAGGATAAAAGAGGAAGGGATGTCACTGATAGGAGGCCTCAAAGATCTCCAAGATGATATGATAATGGAATGAAAGAGACATAAACCCATGCAAAAAACCTCCTTCCATAGATGAAATATTCTCCTTATCTTCAGTAAGAACTGCAATAGAAGTGGGAAGAAGATGGGAGAAGGGGAACAAGGGACTTGGGGCACATCACCCAAGGTACTAAGGCTTGCCACTCAGGAACGAAGCTTAGCTTCAATCACTTACAAAAAATACATTAACCAAACTGGTGGACAAGCTTGAATTTTTCTTTAATAGAACTTTGGGTGACCTTTTTAGCAAGTAAAGGCCATCGGTGACCTGTGAGAGCAAGTCAACCACCTAGAATCCCTAACCCTAGCCACATATGCGCCCTCCTTGAGAAAATTGGAATGTAGGACCACGTGGAGATGTTTCCCTATCCATGTCATTCATCAAACTTGGAAACTGTGCCCTCCTTAGGCCCATAGTTGCTACTTTTGTCAATGATAGCTTTTTCTCCATTTCCTGCTTTTCCCTATGACATATTTTTTGACTTTCCTTCTTTTATTATGATAGCTTTTGTTATAGCTTTTGGGCACTTTCCCTTTTCTCTTTGACTGCTTTTGTCATAGATTTTCCACTTTCTTAATATCTTCCCTTGGCAAGTTGGATTTCCACTTGTGCCTGACATGGCAAGCTCAATTCCACACGTTATTTTGCACAATAATTAATTAATGGAAATAAAAATTAAATGCATGCCTCAATAATGTTTATTTAGCAACATTCTCCTAGGATAAATAATTAATGCCTCATAAATAATATTTTGACAAAATTCCCTAGGTGAGGTAATTAATACATCTTTGACCCCCCAATGTGTTAGGCATGGTTAACACTTTTATGTCCAAAATTATGGGTACATGAGAGTCCTCCCCTCCCAAATATGCTTGTCCTCAAGCAGAAGCACTCCATAGTGGTGCAAATTTGTCCACCATGTAGGAGAACCGGAGCATGAACTCATGTGCAAAAAAAATTTGACCTGCTTCATTAAGCCATCATGTAGAGTTTCTAAAAAAACAAGCAATTCCCAGGTCCCATTTCTTGCATTGCACCCCCTTCAATGAGAATGCCTTCCCACACAACTTATCGGCCAAAATTATGCCTGGATCCCATTACCTCAACTGTAAGTATCCAAACATTGGAATCCACCATACAAATTTATCATCACAAGAAATGATATTCATGTTGTGGAAATCATACCACTGCACTGAAAACTGGAAATTCTCAATGCAAAGTTGGAAATTTGTTATATTTCCCCACCCAACATTAAGTTATTTACGTGCTTAATGCACATCAGCATTGACTCTCACAATGATGTTTCTACAATGACATAGGTGTGAGTCCCATGTCCAACCCCAATGAGTATAGGCATCATACAACCAACAAGGATTCCCAAAATTCTCACAATAAGATTATGCATCACAATTACCTCCAAAAATGAAAGCAAGAAAAATAAATAAGTGTCCCCTCATCCAACCTGAAAAGGTACTGACACTCCAACCAAAAGTTCCATGTGAACACTTCCAAATGCTCAAATATTTTCCACTGGTCAGAGGGTACAAGAATCAATCCAACTGTGTGGATTTCCTCTACCAATACCACTTTATGCAAGACATTTTTCTCATCAAATCCTCTTGGTAGTTTGCTTGCTCAGTTGTCATCCACTGCTCATGAGTAGAAATTTTCCTGCAAGAAGACTCCATGTGTGACATGTAATCTTCCATCCAATCCATATGTGGCTGAATGGAATCAAATGTCAGCAATATGTTCCTATGTGGCTACTAGGAGGGTGATGGTGCATTCAAAAAGTCATCATGAACACCTAGGAAAGACTTTGGCTCTTCTTGTTGCACCAACAAGGAAAATTCCTTCTCCCAATTATCATCCCCACTTGATGAGGATGAAATATAAGTGTGGGTATAAATATGAATAATATCTATGACATACTTATCCACCCAAATTATGGCTTCCCTACCTTCATCTTCATCTGACTCTTCCATGAAAATAGGACTCGTATGAGAAAACTCAACCTTTCTCAGGCAATGTCCCTATGCTTGGAACTCATCATTTGCATCCCAAAATTCCTCCACCACAAAATTTTTAGAATGAACCTCATGTGCATGTGTATGGAAGGTATCCAATGGCTGCAAATTAAATCTTTGTGGCTTCCCACATTTTATGAAAATTCCATTCACAAAAAAGAATTTATTGCAGAAATTAAACTCTTTACCTCCCACCGTCTTCATTCACAATGTGTCTCTATGCACCCAATCAATGGATGAACAAGGACTTTTATTTGCTGATCCATATGGAATATGATCAGCCACCTCCTCTGGATCAGATTCTACCATCCATAAGGAGTTGTCATAATGTGTCTCTTTTCAATCATATGTGTCAAATAATCCTTCACCGGTTCAAGCAATTCTAGTACATTTTCAATCCTCTATTTCTGTGATATTTTTATTTACCCGATCCATGAATAGATGATCATATTGCTTGCTGATTCACTTAGAATCTCCTCAACCATATTTTCCATAGCTAAAAAACCTCTATGCCATTCTGTATACCCACATGTGCTTGTCCAAAATACTCTTCATCATGGCTCTTCACAAACACCTGCAAATCTGCTCCTTCCTCGTGGTTGTCCTCCACATGAGGTTCCTCCATTAACCCAAAAATATTTCCTTTCATGCAACATGATAGGGGTGACACCTTCAACTCCCTTTGAATTTTACAGATCTGCAACTTTAACTCTTGAATGAATCTTTGTGTGCTCTTCAATAAGTCACTAGTGATCTCCAACTTATTAATGAGCCTCGCAGATTCTTCTTCTTCCTTCTTTAGTGCACTATGGTACATCTCAGCCATCATGAGGAGATGACATTTGTCATAAATTAAGTTCATATAGTTCTCCTTCATCTTGGACATGCCTTCTTTTAGTTTTATCCACTCCCCCATAAAGGATTCTCCTTCCATCTCTCCACCAGAAGCTTTCCAAAAACATCTTGCCACCAAGGCATTGGTGTCAACAAAGTTTTTCATGGCTGCCATAAGCTTCTTTCTATCCTCCTTTAGTGATACAATCAAATTATGTGGCTCACAAACAAGATCCTCCACCAAGGTCTCTTCTTCTAATAGCTGACATACATGACCATTTTGTTTGTGGCATGGATCCACAACACAAAACTCATTCTCGGCATACAAGTCAGCCTTTGAATTTTCTGCAAAATCACTTCCATGATTTGCAGTGGAGGGTATCTTTGAAGGTTGGAATGACGTGTGATATAGACATAAATTAGAGAAAATTGCATGCCCTATAATTTCAGCTTCATCATGCTGCAAAGAAGTAAAAAATTATGAACTGTGATCCTCTCTCTGCATCAGATCTTTATCCTTCAATTTTCTTAGTTCATGCCCAGCTGGTGGGGGCTTGTCTTCCATTTCAGTCGGAATTTGTTATACACCTGATTGGCACCTCTCCGTCCGAGTGCTGACTTCCCTCAGGTCGGCACACAAAAGGACACTTATGGATTGAGGTTTGCCTAGTTTTCATTATACCTTGATTGATGATGAAATACATTGCCTATATGCCCAGCTGATCACTTTGCCATTTTAGGATTTTGAGTAGCATGCGCGACTATATCTATTGACATCTCGCGCATCATGCGCGAGTATCATGTTCAGCAGGTCGCGCATACATGTATGCGCGGGTTGCACTTGTATAGAGTCGCGTGTCATACGCGGGTTGCTCTACTACAGACCCGTGCATGGTTTCCTCAAAATTAATATTTAAAAACACGAGTTAATGGGAGATTAGTTTACTCATTTACCTTAATCCCATTAACTGCTGCAACCTCCCTAACCTTCGAGAACTGCCTCATTTCATCCATATAAATAGAGGCCTTGGGGAGGGGATTGGGATACATACAGGGAGAGTAAAGTTATGCTGGTGGATTGTCTACAGAATCTTTGGAGCAGAGAAACTCAGAGTCCTTTGGTGACAGAGGAGTCCCTTGTTCAGACATTGGGTTGTAACCTAAACTCCCTCTATTATTGTTAATAAAGCAGATTACTTCTTCCATATTGTGTTTCATGTGTTGTAGATTGGTAAATGTTTACATTTCATTATAATATATGATTTGTCTAATCTGCATCTTTATATATGAATCATACTGTATTTGGAAGAATCTTTGTTAACAGGTGAAGGAGGAATTATCCTGGAGACTTTGGAAGCGGATCAGAGAGGAAGAAGCTAGCTTGGATCAACCTTCGTATTTCACAAGTAAGTTCCTGCTACTTTCCTATTTCCTATTCTGTACTTTTAAAGTCAATTTGTCTGCAAGGTTAGAGTATGTTGGTAACCCCCCAGACCTAGGTTATTAGGTGAATTATCCTGTACAATAGAACTGGCGACTCCACTGGGGAAGCCTAGTCTGCTTTAGGTCTTTTTCTGTTGTCCTGACCAGTCATTGCTCGAAGTTTTGTTTGTGATATTTTGTCTTGTTTTCTTACTTACCGTAGCATTTGAAAGTCTTCGGTCTTTCTCTGTTTTTGAGAAGTTTTCATGCCCATGCACGGGTTGTCCTTCTAGACAGTCGCGCATACTGAGTTGCATACGTGGGTTGTTTTATAGAACAGTCGCGCATCATTCGCGGCCTGCACTACTACACAGTCGCGCATACTCCTGAAAACTGTGATTTTTGTATTAAAGTTTGCTTGTTCTTTAGCCTACTATAAGTCCTGTTTTCTGTTGAGACTTTCTTTAAGAGTGTTGCAGAGTTGTATGAGTGTATCAGGTGATCACATATTAATGCTTCCTGAAGCCCTTGGGTTCTTTTTACTTGTGTTATTTACTGTCTGCATCTTGAAACTTTCTGGCCTGTTTGGGTTGTTGGCGAGTGCCTGAGTCTAGATCAGTGATCAGGGTCTTAGACTCTGTCTGTCCAGTTTGTTGTTTATCAGTTTGTGGTTTGCACTTGCCTGTTTAAAAGTCTGCAGTGGTCTCTTGGTCATTGTCTGCACCCAAGTTGAGGTCCTAGCCTGCTTCTCTTGGTGGTTTTTAGGTTCTGTTTGCCTGTTAGTTCAGTTTGTGTTCTTTATACAGTCTATAAGTGTCAAGTTTACTCAAGCATTGCATTTTATACATGTACAGTAGTTTTTTGAGCATTTTTTAAAGTGAAAAACAAAACATAGTTAATCTTTTGCATTGTAATTTTTGCATTAGAGTAGTGTTTGTTTCAGTTTAAGAAATACTATCTCAGAAAAATACAAAAACATATAGGCTTAGTTTCTCTTTTGCTGCATATTCATCAATATTTATTTGAAAAAAATGAAAAGAAGTTTATTTCATAGTGTTAGTTTGCTTTAGATGCACTTTTACTTTCATTTATTTTCTGCTGAGTCAAAACATCATACAGTCCATCACTTCCACTTCCTTTGAGTAAAGAACAACCCTTAAAATTAACGCTTAAATTTAAAATCTATTAGTAAGTTTTTATTTTTAGGGCCTTCCAGCTACTAGCTTAGGCTAGGTTTGTGGGCTAGGGAGTGTAAACTTCCCACAAACTATAAACTCAGACGCAGTGGGATATTCATTAGGTAAATCCTTGGTTCTATCGCTGTATCTGGGAAGCTCCTCTCAAACGGGAGTTAAGCACTAGGCCGCGTGGAGGCTTGGGCAGAGGGGATAACCCCCCGAATCCTTGTCAAAACGTAACCCAGGACTTTTACGCATCTGGGGATTCTGTCTAGGCAGAATTTCGGGCTCAGCTACGCTACCCATGCGTACGAGTTCGGCTTGCGACTATCCCCCCAGACAGTAGGTATTGTCAAGGTAGCCTTAGTCTCTTGTCTTTTTAGGGCTCATACCCAGGTAAACCGGAAGGTTATTTCTGGTTCACCTTGAACGGACTTGGAAGGTAACCCTTGTGGAAAGTGTAGGAGGGCGGTTGGGTGATTCCTCCTCTTGTGCCTAAGAACCCCTCAAGGACGCCAAGTAACTGTTCATCAGCTTTCTTCGGGAAAGCATATCTTTATAGCCTGTTTTGATTGCTTGAGACTTAGGATTTTTTTAGTGTGTGCTCTGTGGATCTGCTTGTGTTTAGTTGGCCTTAGGGTGTGATTTTTTAAAGTCTTAATTCTGGAGGACCAACTTGTTAGAAGGTCAAGAAGGTTGATAAACCTTCCTCCTCTCTCACCACTGGAACCTCCACCTTTACCTCAAAGGCAGAGACTAAGCACAGGTGGTTCTTTTGAACCAGTAGGAGTAACTGAGGTTCTTGGTGAATCAGAATTAATAGCTAACCGATTTGACTTTGATACAGTCGAGGTAGAAGAATTTCAAGCTGACGAGTTTGCAAGAAATTATAATACCCCCTTGACTGATTTGAACGATCCATTGATCGTGCAGGTTAGGCATTTTAGTTCACCAGTACTAGGTGTACCTGTAGGTAGAGCTATGTCTTCTGAGGGAGAAAGTTCATTTGTTTTCACCTCAACCCTTCCAGTTGAAGGGGTACTGCCTCCCCCGGTTAGTACCCCTAGATCTAACTTACCTTCCACACCCTTAACTCCAGCAAGCCAGGTGGTCCAACCATCGGTTTACTCGAACATAGGAAGTATATCTGGTGATATGGCTACTAGGATTCCTAGTATGCCTACAATTCCTTCTTCCTTCCCTTACGCTACCCACAGTGGTCCGGTGGGGTCCTCGGCCTTTGTTTAAGGATTCCCTTGGAATGGGGGGCACATACCCCCTTCCATTCCATACGTAGGTCCACCTCCTGCATATGTAGGAGTGCATTTTGGTAGCAACACCTCTTATGGGCAAGGCTACCAAACCCCTATTTCAGTCCCATATACGAGCTCCCCCTTCTCTTTGTTTAGTGGAGGGATACCTGCTCCAGTATTTCAGACCCCAACTTCTATGGGGACGGCCCGAACCACTTACACTGCACCTCCTACCCAAAACCCAGTGGCTTACGGATGGAACCCGTTCCAAAGCAACCTACCCACTTCACAACCGGTGTCTGGGGGCAACCCCACCTTTACCTATGGGCATTCAGGGGCTGGACCCTCGAATACCCAAGCTAGTACATCTACTACACCGGCTAGGCCAAAGCTTCATTTTTTGGCAACTTTGAACTTGCCAGACTTATCGAAATTGATGAACGATCCGGTGAGGCATGACCCCTTGTGGCCACCTGTTCCCACCAAACTGCCTTCGGACATCCCTAAGTTCGAAGGTAAGGCTGGTGAAGATCCTGGGGCACATGCCACCACCTTCCATCTTTGGTGTTCTTCCAACTCATTGAATGAAGATTCAGTGAGACTCAGGCTGTTCCAGAGGACATTGACAGGCACTGTAGCAAAATGGTACATTGAGCTGCCTTCTGCTGCTTTTAGCAGCTTCTGGGACTTGACTACCGCTTTCCTTAGCCACTTTCAGCTTTCAGTTCGTTACGATTTTGGAACGGACTTGTTTTCCACCTTTAGACAAAATAAGGCAACCCACATCTCGGATCATATCCAAGAGTGGAGGAGGCGAAAGAGCCTTATTAAAGCCACCATCCCTCCTGAGTTTTTACTAGAATGGTTCCTTAAATATTTATTGCCCTATATATCTAAGGATGTTTCTACATCAGGAGTGACTAGTGAGGAATAAGCCATACTCAGGGCCCAGCAGTTGGACTTGATATATTCACAGTCTGGGATTCTATATGAAATTATCCCTGAGGCACAGAGGCCTTCACATGAGGCCGAGAAACCTAAGCCTAGACCCCATGCTGATGGTGTGGTCGGGTCCGTAAACTCTTCCACTGTAGAGTCTTTGACAAAACAACTTCACCAATTGTCTGTCAAATAGTCTACGGCGGAGGCAGCAATGGCTGCCCCCTCCTCCCAAAGTGCAAATGTTTTTGCACAATCCTCTTCGAAGGGCAATCAGCAGCCCGACGGGAAGAAGGAGAAAGGAAAAAAGGGAGAGGGAAACCAAAATCAAAACAAGCCCAAGCCCGCAAACAATGCTGATGGGGGCAAAAAGGAGAAGAATAAAGTCAAGTTTCCTTTTAAGTTGTGCCAAGGAGACCACCTCACTCACCTTTGTCCCCTCATGGAACAAGCTCAGAAGCTGTTACAAACGCAACCACCGGCTGTCCTGAAGGATCCATTTCCCCAAGGGAAGAATTAAGCTTCAGCTTCTACTGTAGCAGGGGGCACTCAAGCTGCCCCTGACCCCAATTATATCAACATGGTTAGATCCTCAACCTTGTTACAAACCAGGAACAAGAACTATGAGAATGAGACCGATGAGAAGGGTAAAGCTGTAGTTGAAACTTCCAACCCTCTCACTATAGAGAAACCTGCGGAAATAATGCCAAAGATACCCAAAGGTGTCTTTAAGAAGACTTTGCATAACCCAAATCCCAGAGCCGCTGCTCACTACTCCGTGGTTGAAGACTTGGCTCAGACTCCGTGTGCAATGTCAGCTTTGGAGGTGCTACAGAGCTGTCCCGCTCAGCGGGATGCCCTCTTAGCAGCTTTAGGCAACATGGACTCTTCGAGTCTCACAGCGAAATTTCATTTCTCTGATCTTAAAATTCGCCTCCCTTACCATGTAGCTCTATCGATAGATGTTTTCCATGGTGGTAAGACCATTGGATGAGCAGTTATTGATGAGGGAGGCTCTACTTGTGTTATGTCCCTGGCTTGTTGGAAAGCTCTAGGATCCCCAAAGCTGGTCCCATCAACCACTTTACTTACTGCTTTTGATGGAAGGTCTTTCCGTCCACATGGTATCCTGCTGGCTTTCGAGCTTAAGTTGGCTAGCAAAGCAGTCTCTGTTGAAGTTGAAGTGATTGATGCTCCATTGGACTACAATTTGCTTCTGGGTAGGAATTGGACTTATGCAATGTCTGCCGTTGCATCTGCTGTCTTTCGTGTCGTGGTTTTTCCACATGAGGGCAAGCTGGTCACTGTTGACCAACTTGATTTTACTTGTAAAGGCTGCTTAGAGTCTAAAGATTCCACTGTGCCATTGGTTGATCAGGCCAAACCTGCTGCACAGAGCTTGGGGGCTGGACTGTACGCATCATTGATGGGCACATTCGATATTCCAGCTCCAGTCCTTTATCTTGGTTCTACTACTGTAGGGAAGTCCATTGATTCGGTGGTCGATAGGACTGATCCTTGGGTCCTCCCAATCCCTCAGGAACCGGAAGTGCCCTTGTCTGCAGTGGAAGTGGCGTATCAAGCTATTACCCAAACCACTGTAGATCCCATTCCAGATCTCTTACAGTCTCGGATGATCTGGAAGAAGTTTATATGTCTGCATGGGCAGAAAACTCTTTACATTCCATAGATTGCTTAGACACTGTTTTACCTTCAGACGAAGCTATTCTGGAAGCTATGTGTTCACGTGATAAGATATGTGAGGATCTTCATCACCGATCTTATTTCCTTCCAGAGCTAAGCAAGATCGAAAACCAAGAGTTTCATGTGAGACTGCCTGGAGATGTTGATATACCTGTTAACCCGTTGCCTAGGGAAGGGGTGTTTGCCGAGGGGAATATGGCAAAAATTTCCGCTACCATACCTATCAATATCTCTGTTAAACCATATATCGTGGAAAATATCTATATAGGTGCAAGCTGCTCTCCAGAGGAAATTGCCACTTATACAGCCCTTTTCAAGGAATTCCATGATATCTTTGCTTGGTCATATGAGGAGATGCCAGGCATTGATCCATCTATTGTTCAACATGAGATCCCAACCTATCCCGATGCTAAGCCGGTTCGGCAAAAATTACGCCCCGTGAACCCGCGTAAAGCGGCGGCTGTGAAGGTAGAGGTAGAAAATCTCTTGAAAGCAGGTTTTATATATCCCGTTGCTTTGACTAAGTGGGTGTCCAACCCAGTCCCCGTTGATAAAAATCAAGGGACTATTCATGTTTGTACGGACTTTCGAGACCTTAACAAAGCTTGTCCCAAGGACAACTACCCTACACCATTTATTGATCAAATCATAGATGCATGTGCGGGTAGTGAAGTATTTTCGTTTATGGATGGTTTTTCCGGCTACAATCAAATCCAAATCAAACCGGAAGACCAACATAAAACGGCTTTTATTTGCCCTTGGGGTACATTCGCTTATAGGAAAATGCCCTTTGGATTGAAAAATGCAGGGACAACCTTTCAACGAGCCATGGACTTTGCTTTTCACGATATAAAAGCCATTGTCGAGCCCTACCTTGATGATTTTCCTGCTCATTCTTGCAAGAGGATCTAGCATCCAGATCATTTAAGGTTGATTTTTGAGAGATGCAGATACTATAAAATTCGCTTGAATCCCCACAAGTGTGTTTTCTGCGTCGAATCAGGTAGATTGCTTGGATTCATTGTCTCTAGTAGGGGCATACAGGTGGATCCATTAAAAGTCGAGGCCATTGTAAATCTTCCTCCTCCTCGTTCACTTAGGCAACTTCAGAGTCTACAAGGTAAGTCTAACTTCCTTCAACGTTTTATCGTCAATTATGCCAAGATCACAAAAGGTTTCATGCGCCTACTTAAACAGGACACCCCATTTGTATGGGATGAAACTGTACAACTCGCGTTCGAGGCATTAAAGAAAGCTTTGTTGTCGGCTCCTTTATTGCACCCGCCAGATTACTCTAGGGATTTCATATTATATCTGGCCGCGTCGGAGTCTACCATTGGGGTAGTGCTAGTTCAGGAGGATGACAAGCTTGTTGAGCATGTTGTCTATTATCTTAGCCGTGCTTTGGTGGGGCCTGAGCTTAAATACTCCCACGTCGAGAAGTTAGCCTTAGCGGCTGTGTATGCTGTACAGAGGTTACGGCACTACATCTTACTGAGGACCACTATTGTAGTGGCGGATGTAAACCCTTTCCAATATGTCTTATCCTGACGCATTGTTGGGGGAAAATTCAATAAGTGGATAGTCATTCTCCAAGAGTTTGACTTGGTGTTCCAATCTGCTAAATCCAAAAAGTCCTTAGTTTTTACCGAGCTTATAGCAGAATTCCCTACGGAAGAAGATGTAGTGGTTCAAGATGACTCATTCCCAGATGAGCACATCTTCCTTATATCAACCTCTGATCCTTGGTACGGAGATATCCTTATATATCTCCAGACTCTGAAGTATCCTACCGCTTACTCTAGGGAAGACCGACGCAAGTTACGTCTTCATGCAAAAAACTACCTCATAATCGGAGATACATTATATTGAAGAGGGGTAGATTCTATCTTGCACCGCTGTCTTACCCATGAGGAAGCGGAGATTTTCCTAAATGATTCCCATAGCGGAGCGTGTGGGGGTCATTTATCTGGGTTAGAAACGGCCCAGAAGATATTACGTGCCGGGTATTTCTGGCCCACCATCTTTAAGGATTGTGTGGATGCTGTGAAACGCTGTCATCCATGTCAGCTGTACACCAGAAAAATGCGGTCGCATCCTTCTCCCTTGTTTCCCGTCGTCTCGGTAGGCCCCTTCATGAAGTGGGGGATTGATTATATGACATGCAACCCAGCCTCGGCTAGGGGGCACAAATACATCATTGTCGCTGTCGACTATTTCACCAAATGGGCAGAGGCAATGCCTACTTTCAAAGACAATGGGGAAACGACAGCTTACTTCGTGTTTAATCAGATTATTGCTAGGTTTGGTATTCCCAAAGTGATTGTCACTGACCATGGCAGTCATTTCCAAAATCACATGATGACTGAACTGACCACCATGCTCAGATTCCGACAAGAGCACTCTTCTCCTTATTATCCGCAAGCAAATGGTCAGGTAGAGGCTGTAAACAAAACTTTAAAAACTATACTTAAACGTACTATTGATACAGCTCGTTCAAATTGGCACATCATGTTATATCCTGCTCTTTGGGCTTATCGAACCAATGTCAAAACTGCTACGGGTTTTTCCCCCTTCCAACTCGTTCACGGGGTGGAAGCTATTACGCCGATTGAATGCGAAATCCCATCCTTGCAGATAGCTGTTCATGTGCTACCTGACACAACTGAGCTTGAAGAACGATTGCTTCACTTAGAACACCTTGATGAGCAACGTAGAGATGCGTTGACTGCAAATCAGGCTCATAAGAATAGGGTTAAATCTCAATATGATAAAATGGTAAAACCTCGGGTTTTCTCTGAGGGGGAACTTGTCTTGCTCTGGGATCAAGATAAAGAGCCCCTGGGGGCAGGAAAATTCAAGGCTATGTGGTTGGGACCCTATGTTGTGTCTAAAGTTTTGAGTAAAGGTGCATATGAATTAGTGGATTATGATGGGAATAAGCTGCCTGAGCCTAGAAATGGGCTCTACTTGAAGAAGTACTATGCCTAGGCTTAGCACTTTTTCTTGTATATTAATGTATGTATTTTTATGTACATTAGGTTGTCAGTTTCGTTTTTTATACTATCTGCTGGTTGTTGCAGATGTCTTCCGAGATGTATGTAGGTTTTGCTGATGGCCCCGGCCGTCACACTTGTAACCTGGCTTCAACAGCATGGGTTATTTATTCCCCATCAGGACAGCTTGTTTCCACGGGTGGCACTTGTCTTGGTCCCGCTTCCAATAATGTTGCTGAGTATAGAGCTGTAATTGAGCTCTTATGGGATGCTTTGTCACGAGGCATCACCCAGCTGGAAGTCCGCTTGGATTCTCAGTTGGTTGTTTCCCAGCTCAATCGAGCTTACCAGGTGCGTAATCCTACATTGTTACGTCAGTTCATGCAAATACGTTTACTGGAAAGACATTTTGAAGTTATTACTTTTAATCACATTCCACGAAACCAAAATTCATTAACTGATGCATATGCTAACTATATTTTGGACTGGCATCTCACACACATTCCATAAAATATACAGCAAATACATAAGAAACATTTGTAAATAAACTGACACACACACACACACACACACACACACACACACACATATATATATATATATGTAAATATCTGTTCATACATAGGATAGGTCAAGTCTAATCCGTGGATCCCAAAATGTACAAAATATACAAAAAGTGGATCAAAATCCATTAAAATGCCTAAAACTAAGCCTACCCGCCATGGCCACTAGGACCTCCTTGGTCCCCGTGATCTATGCGCCCCCTGGCTTCCTCAGCCTCCTCGGCTTCGGCAGCCTCCACTACATCTCTGTATACACATACTGCTCTGGCTACCCGTCTGAAAATGCGTAACCAGGCCGGTGGAACCCCAACTACTGACTCCTGCATAGCCACAGGGAGATGCTCTATCCGTATAGTGGGTACCCGCTTGGTAAGCCTCGAGTACCGTGACTAATCCTGGGTCTCCTCCTACAACATGACGTACAAAGGTACGTGGGTGCCCTGCTGGGCGGACTGGTCCAATATCTGCATTTTGACATATGAGTAGGATTAGACTTGTGCATATGTATATATCCTATCATTAGAAAATCCATAAAAAATTGATAATGATAAAAAATAAAAAATGACTTACCCCTCTCTCCCCATGCTCCTCCTGGAGGGAGGACTAGGTCTGGATCACCTCGGAAATCTAATCCGGCATATGGGAACTGCTCCAATGCTGGCACCTGCTGTTCCCACCATGAATAGAAATCGTCGTCATACATACTCTGTACCACGTCTCCTCCTCCGCGACGAAGGAAAATATCACCCCACCTGCTCAGCCTTGGCTGACGTGGATGTCTGATCTCTAAGGGTATCGCAGGGCTCATAGCAGGCACTCTCTTAAAGAAGAACACAACCAATATACTAGCATACCCGAAGTTCTTCCGTCTCCCTCTCCTACAATTGGATAATTGCCTCTTCATAAGAGGGGCAATTCCCGAGCACCAGTCATATAGAGTGCCTCTGAAACAGTCAACCGCCACTCTCATCTGAGTCCTGGTGGCATGATGTAGTCCTGCCGATCCTGAAATTCTAACAATGGTACTGGTCAATACCTGCAATGTAAAATCCTGTATGTCTGCGATGAGAATGCTACTGCCCTTCTTTGGAGTACCGGGCCTGCAGAATACATCCACATAGTTCTGGACACTCAAGGGGTCTCCACCCCTGCCGGTGCCCTCCAGGTTCACTGGTGCTCCCTGATGTGATAATCCTGTGATGAAATAGATGTCTTGTGAGGTAAGCTCCAAAGTCTCAACTTGGATGTTGAACATCCCCAGGTCATGGTCCCAATAACTGACCAAGAACTCCAATATGCGGACATTGGCCCACATGGGTGATGTGCAGAAAAACTTGAATAGCCCACTATTCCGCAATGCTTGGATAGTAGGCGGGATTTGGAGAGCCGCTTGGTCCATCATCTCATGTTCCCTCTCCCTCCACTCCAGCACCATATTCTCCTGACAAAAAACACATAGTGTGATTCAGTAATTCATCACAAAAATTTAAAAATTTTGAACATTTTCAAAGCTTTTATCTTTAGCGCAGTATGCGCGACTGTCCATTGGGACATGTCGCGAGCCATGCGCGACTTCCCTATGCAGCAACTCACGCATCAAACGCGTATGCGTGTCTTTTCTATTAGGCAACCTGTGCATACATTTTACCATTTTTATATTGATGAATTAAATTGAATTGACCATTAATTCTAAAATTTCT
>LPNX010729741.1:196766-244604 GCA_001517045.1 Pseudotsuga menziesii | reverse complement strand
TCGGCACACAAAAGGACACTTATGGATTGAGGTTTGCCTAGTTTTCATTATACCTTGATTGATGATGAAATACATTGCCTATATGCCCAGCTGATCACTTTTCCATTTTAGGATTTTGAGTAGCATGCGTGACTATATCTATTGACATCTCGCGCATCATGCGCGAGTATCATGTTCAGCAGGTCGCGCATACATGTATGCGCGGGTTGCACTTGTATAGAGTCGCGTGTCATACGCGCGTTGCTCTACTACAGACCCGCGCATGGTTTCCTCAAAATTAATATTTAAAAACATGAGTTAATGGGAGATTAGTTTACTCATTTACCTTAATCCCATTAACTGCTGCAACCTCCCTAACCTTCGAGAACTGCCTCATTTCATGCATATAAATAGAGGCCTTGGGGAGGGGATTGGGATACATACAGGGAGAGTAAAGTTATGTTGG
Source organism: Pseudotsuga menziesii (assembly GCA_001517045.1). Lineage (NCBI taxonomy): Eukaryota > Viridiplantae > Streptophyta > Pinopsida > Pinales > Pinaceae > Pseudotsuga > Pseudotsuga menziesii. The sequence continues at coordinate 244,159 of LPNX010729741.1, read as the reverse complement.
TGGATTGTCTACAGAATCTTTGGAGCAGAGAAACTCAGAGTCCTTTGGTGACAGAGGAGTCCCTTGTTCAGACATTGGGTTGTAACCTAAACTCCCTCTATTATTGTTAATAAAGCAGATTACTTCTTCAATATTGTGTTTCATGTGTTTTAGATTGGTAAATGTTTACATTTCATTATAATATATGATTTGTCTAATCTGCATCTTTATATATGAATCATACTGTATTTGGAAGAATCTTTGTTAACAGGTGAAGGAGGAATTATCCTGGAGACTTTGGAAGCGGATCAGAGAGGAAGAAGCTAGCTTGGATCAACCTTCGTATTTCACAAGTAAGTTCCTGCTACTTTCCTATTTCCTATTCTGTACTTCTAAAGTCAATTTGTCTGCAAGGTTAGAGTATGTTGGTAACCCCCCAGACCTAGGTTATTATGTGAATTATCCTGTACAACAGAAGTTCAGATAATGACTTCAGATCTGATTTTTTTTATTCTTTTGGATCTGACCCAAGAGATCCCTTATCATCATTGGAATTATCGCCCTCCTCTACAATGATTTTGGTTTCACAAACAGGTAAACTAGGAGCAAATTCATCTCCCTCACAATTGTCCTTCATCTTGTAGTCCTCATATGCAAGTGAAGTATTTCCATCCTCCCATGGATCAAATTGTTGCAGGTGTACATGAATTCTGCAAAAACCATAACTTTTATTATCCATGTTCTTAACATTACCATATTCCTGTACGGATACTATGCTGGCCTGCACTTCCACCAAAATTTCTGCTTCATTGCACCCAAGCGGTGTGTCCTTGTTTTCTTCTTCATTATGTGGCTCAGGAGGTGACTGTAAATATGGTTTGTGTACTTATTTTGGATATGATACAAAATATATCTCACCACCCATACATGAACCAACATCTTGAGTAGTGACTTGGAGATCACCAACAAAAAAAATGGAAGTGCTTTCATCTTCATTTTCTTTTTCCATGCAGTCACCTTGCAGTGGCTTGCACTCCACTTCATGGATATCTGCCTCTACCTCATTTTTATTCTCCTCCAAGAAACTTGAGACTTTTTCATCTTTAGTGGTACTCATGTCACAATATTTATAAGCTATGTTTGAAGAAAAACCAAACAAAATCTTAAATCTTGAACATGCTGATGGCTTGGAGGAATCTTCACCTTTAGTTCCTTCTTCTTCTTCTTTTATCAGAGAGGTGGAACAACTTGGTTCCTCTCTGGATAAATTGCTGCTCTTGAAAGAATGCTCATAATAATGCTTGGGCCAGAATCCATACTTGAAATAAATATAATCTCTAAAATGAAGGTTTGAACAAATATTCCTACCCAAAGCTAGATAGCCCTCATAGCAGTGAGACATGTTCTCACATGCTTCAATAATCTATGTCAAGTTTTTCTTAACCATTGGAGAATCAGATATGATATCTTCCCCATCTGATGTCCAATAGTATTCATCATATTCATGTTTTGGTAGGCCTCCATCAACATAGAGGATTTCTTCTTCTTCATATATTCTGCAGTATTCCTCATACTGCTCATCATAGTCATCCTCATAGTATGACATGGCTGCAAATTTCTTCACTGAGAGATTTATTTCCACGGGATGATCCAAGGAAAGAGCTCTGATACCACTGAAATGTTCCCAATTCCAATATTCATACTTGAACACTAAATACTACTGGAAGTTAAATAAAAATATTGCTATGACTGGAAACACTTAGTGAAATTTTGTCTAGGTAAATAAAGGTGTTTTCCTGAGAAACTTGTAGGAAGGGTAGAAGAAAAGGAAAGCAAACAAAGATAAATTTCAGACAATTAATTTACTCTTCCCTAACACATTTATATCAGGTTCCATTTATGTTTCAGAATCCACTCCGTGGAAACCTACCTCCGCTTTTCTAGGCCACCCAACCATGAAACTAGGAAGAGTAGTTCGGTCCTTTTGACCAGGGGCTTTGGGAAACTGAATACGGTTTTGTTATAAAGTTATGAGATATTAATAATAGGTTCATGAAGTTTTATAACATATCATAGGAAAAGGAAAATATTCTTCAAGTTGTAAAGGTGAGACTAGCTTGCCGGGCAGCTCACTAGCTCCATCTTCAGGCCTTTCCAAATAGAGTAAGGGTGGTTTGGATTCTCTTTTTTGGACTTGGGGGTCTTATCTATGTATTTTAATTACTCATGAGAAAAATAATGGAGTTATTTGTAGTCATACAAGTCGAAATATGGAAGTTACAACAAAACTAGTTATTTTCCAATGCAAATCTAGACTAGGTTGACTTAAAATGAGTAAATCTCAGCCATTTCGAATCAGAAAGTTATGAAAATTTCAGATATTGTAAATAATAGTATATCAGGACCATGAGGGTTGAAATAATTCTCATAATATTCACAAAGGTTACCTCTCATAGCACAACTCCAAAATTATGACTCCGGAGCTAGGAAACCCAAGAAATTCGATCTCTGAATCTTACAAAATTTAGGAATGACCTGAATGTGGTATGAATATGATATTTAATAGTAAATTAAACATAATTATACATATCATATCATATATATGTCAAAATATCCTTTAAATAGCTCCAAAATTGCTAGAATATCATAAAACAGAGAGAAGGAGAAAACAAGAAGGGATATCACTGATAGGAGGCCTCAAATCTCTCCAAGATGATATGATAATGAAATTAAAGAGACATAAACCCCTGCAAAAAACCTCCTTCCATATATTAAATCTTCTCCTTAACTTTAGTAAGACCTGCAATAGAAGTGGGAAGAAGATGGGAGAAGGGGAACAAGGGACTTGGGGCACATCACCCAAGGTACTAAGGCTCGCCACTCAAGAATGAAACTTAGCTTCAATCACTTACAAAACATACATTAACCAAACTGGTGAATTATATTTACTTTTTCTTTAATAGAACTCTGGGTGACATGTTTAGCAAGTAGAGGCCAATGGTGACCTGTGAGAGCAAGTCAACCACCTAGAAGCCCTAACCCTAGCCACATAGGCACCCTACTTGAGAAAATTGGAATGTAGGACCATGTGGATATGTTCCCCTATCCATGTCATTGATCAAAATTAGAAACTGCGCCCTCCTTAGGCCCATAGTTGCTACTTTTGTCAATGACAACTTTTTCTGCCTTTCCTGCTTTTCCATATGATAGATTTTCTAACTTTCCTTCTTTTATTATGATAGATTTTGTCATAGATTTTGGGCACTTTCCCTTTTCTCTTTGACTTCTTTTGTCATATATTTTCCACTTTCTTAATCTCATCCCTTGGCAAGTTGGCTTGCCACTTGTGCTTGACATGGCAAGCTCAATTCCACATGTTATTTGCACAATAATTAATTAATGAGAATAACAATTAAATACATGCCTCAATAATGTTTATTTAGAAACATTCTCCTACGGTAAATAATTAATGCCTCATAAATAATATTTGGATAAAAACCCCTAGGTGAGGTAATTAATACATCTTTGACCCCCCAGTGTGTTGGGAATGGTCAACACTTTTATGTCCAAAATTATGGGGACATGGTAGATACCATGTTAGTTTTTAAAATATTATAGCAGTAGAACTTAATTACAAATAAACAATAGGATCTCTAGAAGAAAGACAAAGCATAGAAGAAAATAACACAAGAATTTATCCAAGGAAACCCAATTGGTAAAAACCCAGCAAACCTTCATATAGAGATGATAGCTTCTGAGAGGAAAGAAAAGAAGAAAGAGAGAGAAAATATCTCTCTAATATACAACTCCAGAAAACACTCCTTTCTGCTAGAGTGAACTTGTTTTGAGTGAATGAATGAATGAGGGGTGCCTCCTATTTATATTGATTTTCTGAGTGAAAATTGACCAGGGTCGACTTGACTAACTTTTTGGCTCCGACCTACCTTGGGGAAATAAAAAATAGTTTATTATTATTATTCTTTTCTTGTGTATTATTTCCTTAGGGTTTACATTCATTATTTCTAGGGTTTACATGAGTAATTACATTAGTATAATCTCTCATAGGATGTATAATGAAATACAATACAAGTACAATAAGAATAAATTCTGAAGTTGCAGAGATTCCAACAAGGGGTAAGAAGGATCGCATCCTGAAACCCTTTCTCTAGACTGAATTTAACGTAAATACTAACGCATCCAAACATGCCATATTTTGGTATGGATTAATCTATATACTTACCAACAATGTTGCAATTGCTTCTCTTGGAGTTTCTATTCCAATAGTGAATAGGAAAATGATTAGGAATGTGAACCCAAATTGTGACAATGAAGGGAATTCCAAGATCTAGATCAAAGTCACGAGTCCATATATTCAAATGCATTCCTCTAGTACCAAAGAAATAGGACCCATTTCTAAAAGTGTAGTCTTAATATTCCTTGGCTTCAAATAAGAAGGAACACAACCCTTTGATTCAGAAAAAAATGAGAGATATTTGTTTTGATTAGAACCTACCATTTTTTCTAAACCCAAATGGGCATACATTCGGGTGAGAGTCGAATACCAATGAATTTCTTGATAAAACACCCCCGGTTAGCGCAAGGTCCATATGAAAAGAGGTTCAAGCAAGGAAAAGGACCTTTACAATGTGATCTAGTTTCTTGACAAATCGAGAGGGTTGTGGTTTCAAAGAATATTTTCCAATGAAATAATCTAATGTAAAAATGCAATGGTGTCATTGTCTTTGAGGAGGGCACACACCCCTCCAGGATCAGAATCCATGGATGTAACATGAACATGGTCATGACTACTCTTGCATGTAGAGCATAGAGTTTCGTAATTGATTTTTATGTTTTGGTAAAATAAATAATAATATTAATTGAATAACCAATTTTTATGTTATAGTAAGTTAAATAATGAGGTTAATTGAATAACCAAAATAAAACTATAAAATAATATGTAGAAGTGATGCAAACGTCTGGATAGAATATTAACTCTAATTTCTCAATAATAAATAAATATGCACATAACATTTTGAACAACATAAAATAATATTAACTAATCGTTATTTATCTATTATATCAAAATCAATTGTTAAAAAAATCAACTGGATTACATTGTAAGAGAGGTATATAAATAAAAATACATTGTCAATTGGGTCTAGACTAAGAGGTTGTAGGACGGAGTGTTATCCTCCCCACGTATGTTCTATTCTTGCAAGTGACATGTTGAGATCTCAATGATTATGTTGTTTCAATGGACTCAAGCCTTGTTGTTGATGGGCCCTATGCCCTGGAAAAACTAGGGTTTACCCTGCGTACTAGCCTCATAATGAGGGGAAGTTATTAGGGGATTTCCCAAGGATATTTACCGAGAAAACTAAGTAAGTAAATAAAAATACATGCCAAAACAAAAGAGAACATTAGGGACATTTTGTGTTATGTATCTTCATATATGATCAATACAATAGTGCACGCGAATGGGGAAAATGGAGATATAGATAAATAAAACACGACAATCCATTATCGCAATTAAAAGTCCCTTGTAACAATCAATTGATTTTCCATCAATGTCCATTTATCCCTCACCTTAACATTATATGTGTTGGACTTCTAGTTGCACCTTGTGTCTAGGACTCATGTGCTTTTCTAGTGTCCTTATGTCTAGAATTCATGTGCTCACTAATGTGTCGTTAGAATTATGAGCACTTGGACCAAACACTACATTTATTGAGCTTATTATGTGCTCATCCAAATTTTAAGGCCAAACATAATTAAATTCTTATAATGAATTTCCATCATGTGTAATTTTCCCATTTACAAACATAGTCAATCTTGACAAATAATATGCACCCCATAATAGAGCAATATATGTTGTATAGGCTAGGGTATACATATTTGGATATAAAATGTTTCAAATACAACAATGTATATCCTATCATATAAAGCTTTTATTACTCTGATATGGGGTGCATATTCATCGATGTCAATCTCATGTCTCCTTCAAACAAAAGTCAAATTATTTTTCTTAAATTGTAAAATATGTCTTGTATTTATACAAAAATATTTACAAAAAAAATGTACAAGAAAGGATGGAAGGGAATATCTAGATAATATCATATTATCTTCATTATAGCAAAAAGCATTGAAAGAAAGTCAAAATACTCGGCTTGGTCCAAGTAGTGGGAATATTTGATCAGTAGATCCAATTTGGCTAGAAGTTGATGGTGAACTTCATCTTGACACGCAATGAAGATACTGAGCTAACCTCATGAGAAAAAATCAGCTTACATCTAATATTCCACAAAATAAATAAAGTTGAGATCTTCAAACAATGGTCTAAGAATGTTGACAAAAAGGATAGTGGCCATTAGAAAGACCATTCTTGCCCAATCTGTCCTTGTACGAAACCGCCCAATAAATTACTAGCTATGTAAAAAATCTTAATTTGTAAGAAATCGAATACAACCAAATATTATGCAACTAAAATATCCATATATGCTTTGAATCCTTGGATATCCAACAAGCATTCATGACTGGGAATAACAAATTTCTTTGATGAACTACGAAATACAGGCAATGGGAGTCATATTTTTGAAGTGGCTAACCAAAACATCAACTCTACTCTCTCCAAAAAGGCCTAGGCATTCCAATGTTAAATTTATAAAACTCATCCTCTTGGATAAGCCCTCAAGGATTAATATCCGAAGGACTATCATAAGAAAGGAAACCATACTCTTGAGAAAGAACGAGCCACTCCTTCCAATAATGAGAGACATGATCCCACAAATCACCCTAGAGAGAGATGGCCTTCTTACCCAATCTACAAAAAAAATATGGGATAGGTCTTCCACACACAAATTATAAACCCTCCAAATAATATGACAAGCTAAATTTAAACCAACCTTGCCACCCTTCCATTTCCAATGAACCAAACTAACAATCGTCTTCCAAGAAATGTAAATGCTCCAAACTATGAGGGAAATAGACATCTAAAAGAGATTAGGAGATGAGATGATATAAAATAATTCATATTTCCCTCAAACTATACTTGAATGTTGTAGTAAAAGAACCTAATTCCAAAATAAGATTTTCCAAGGAGTTGAACCCTTAAGACACTACACTACCTAGTTGGTCACCATATACTCCCTTAAGTAACACCATTAATCGAACCAAGGTTCCCCCTCCATCCTTTAGCATGGTGATAACATCCCATGGAACCAAGGGAAACCCTTGATATCCATTATACTTGGACCATAAATTAGCTCTCAAAATCCACTCAAGATGCTAAAATTGATCCTTGTAAGGAAACCAACTAAACACCTAATAAACATGAGATGCCTAAAGAATATGACCAACATCAATCGACTTCCTTATGAACAAAAGGTCCTTATGATGCCATATATGAAGCTTACAATACGGCCTCTACAAACACCAATCCCACATGGCGACTGGTAATAACCCAACTTCGAAGTGAATCCTAAAATATTAGACAATAACCTATCAAATAAAAGACCAAACAATGAGTAACAATGAGTATCCAAACCTACCAACAAAAAATCAATTTTATGAGAACTGACTATGGTACCCAAGGTAGAGAAAAATCCATATAACAAACATATTTTCCACTTTGAGTGAGAGAACATAATCATCTAAAAAGTGGATGATAACCATCTCAAAACCATCTGGGAGAAGAATACCATGAATTTGACCATACATACAAGTGGCCTCCAATAGAAAACTCAAATCATATTTGATTAATACATATAAATAAGGTGCCAAAGGGAATCCCTGGAAATTAGAATTATGCAAATAAATCTGAGGAGACAGTTCCATATTGAGCAAAACAAAAGATGAAGCATTGGTGAACATAGTGTTCACCATGGAAACATACCAAGTGCCAAACCCAAAACAAATAAACATCTTGAAATAAAAGACCAATCAACTTGATCATATACATTTCATAGTCAATATTCAAGATTAGAGTTTGTTTCTAAATCTCCTTTGCCCTCTCCACCTCCCATGCAAAAACCACAGTATTAAGAATGAATATCCTTTGAACAAATCATGTATACTCATGACAAGCCATATACTTTGGTCACTAAGTAAATTCACAAACCCAAAGCCTTGGCCATAATTTTATATGAAACTATAAGCAAAGTGATACACCGTCAACCACCAATAGAATCCTCGGTTGCATACATTGGAATAAGCTTCATCATCCCCTAGTTGAGAAACTTATACAACCAATTGATAATAAAAACTTCAAACCAGAGAACAAAAGTCATCAACAATGGTATCCCACATGGAATTGTAAAACTCACAAGGCAATCAATCCATGCCTAGAGTGTAAACATTCTCCATATAAGACACTGCAATGAAAAAATCTTCCTTGGAATTCTTTGTCTAACTTGGTATCCTCACCACAAGAAACCTTAGGGGGACACCTAAATAATAAAAATATCTAACATCCCTCACCCCATTTGTCAAAGTTTAATGGGAAAACATTCTAAAAATGGTATTTAAACATACCTCAAACCTCAGTGGGATCAATCGCAAGAGAGCCATTAATGCCATGCAATCCCAACACCCTCTATTTTGTGACCTTATTATTGAGAGGAAAAAAAGAAAAAATACTTGAAACCCTCATCCTTTTCTTGATCCTATGAAGATGGGAGAAACCTCGAACACCCATGACTAATCAATCCTTATTTTGTCGAACCACGATCTCCAACTTTGTAGCTTCATCTTGAAGGATCACATTATAGAGATACTTATCAAGAAAGGTCTAAGCCTCCTTAAGATGATACTAGTCCAACCACAAATCCTTGTTCCACTTTCTAGTAAGAATCCTACCCCAACTTTCCAAGGGGGTTAGAGAAATTGGTAATGAGTAATTGATATGAGAAGTTGTAAATGGAAGGTCAAGAGTTAAAATCCCATGTGGTACTTACTTACAAAAACAAATTTCTTACCCTGACTTATGATGGACTTAAAAATAGGACACACTACACCTTCCCACCAAATAATCCATCCTCGTTCCTTAATTGGTCGAGTGGAAAGGTTCCATAATCTTTAAACAATGACCCAAAATTTGATGAAGTATTAGTTAAATACTTTCGACTTGAATAATGAAGAAGGGGTGAATTGTCTCAAGGAAATTATAGTATGAATTAACAAATGATATAAACTAGTCACATCTAAAATCGCATTGTTAAGCCCTAAATGTTGGCACATTACTCCCCATGTTATGGCTCACTGCATATTTTTTTATGTCGAATTGGGTATATTAGTAGTAATTGTCATTAGTATTATTATATTAGTTGTCACCTTGGGACCATTAGTTGTAATTGTACCCCTTTGTCTCCTATATATAGGAAGAAGACCTTTTCATTTGAATCATCAGAACTTGTCATGTTGTGTGTATGTAGTACATTGTATAAGGAGGTTTCCCCCTCAATGAGCCTTTCTATTCATCTCTTTTTTTTCATTGTTTAGCCATGCATTACTCTTTATGGTCTATTTATGCTCTTTTCATGCTCTTTTTAGGACTTGATTGCATAACAATTAATGTTAGATCTTGGATGCTTCCAAAATGAGTCATCTTGGAATTTTCACTATAAATTTTTTCTAGGATGTTTTAGACAACGAAAATCATAGGGAACTTATAGGGAAAACCGAGCAATCTATGGTATGAGTTTCATATCCTAACTCGTTATAGGTTTGTATTTATACTCATTGGAAGTTAGGGATTTTTAATAGTACAAAAACTAGTCTAAAATAGGTGTTTTGGGAAAAATGGTTATATCTAGAGCCTTCAAGATCCAAATTGAGTGATACCTATTGCATAAAAAATAAGACATGCCACACTATATTGGGTAGATATTTCAGAATTAGACTCAAGAAATTGGACATGTGTGAGGCCGTTCACTCTCACTCTTCTGAAAAGGACAAAAATAATAAGTCTTGGAAAAATTGTCACAGTTTTTTTTGGTACATCCAAATTCAACAAAACCTAGGTATTGGAAAGAGGTAATATAATGAAACCACAGGTTGATATTTCACATAGGGTGTTAGAAAAATAGGATTGCAGAGCAATAACTTAAAAAAATGCGAAAATAAAATACATAAGATAAAAATACTAGAGAAACACCAATATACATGGTTCATCCGATAAGTGATACGTCCACGAAGAAATAGCCAATACTTTTATCATTACCATCTAGTAAAATGAAGGGATACAACCCAAATCACATCCATTGTGACTTCCTCTTCACTCTTTCACAGTCTCTCTCATACACGGTATTATTTTTACAATATAGTACAATACAGTCGCAATACAATGCCTTCCTTTTAAAGAGGGATAACCATGGGATACCCAGCACCATCAACTTGTAAAATACCCATTATTGACAAAGTCATGACTATGAAATTACAATGCCTTTTAAATATTTTTTTTCAAAATTTTCGCCATGGATGCACTTCCCCTAAACCCCCTCCAAGGGAGGGCTCCCAGTCAGTTGTCACACCCCCCTCCCACCCTTGATACACCCCTGATAATTGTAGTGGGAGGGAAATCCCTCCCACGCCCCCTTGTCAGGTGTTGGGATCCAAACACAGCTGAAACATGACCTCTAAATCAAGAAGATTAGGCTCCACAACCAATAGAGGGGCCAAAATTTCAGGGTTACCTGAGTTGGAAGCTCGAATAGCAAATTAGTCTTCAAATCGTGGTTTGAAAAAGGTACGACATTTTAAATTTGAATAAATTTTAGGAGAAGGATCTATTTGAGGTGAACCCAATGTGTTATATTTAATTATATTGTTCAAAATTGCACCAAAAGGTAGTGGAAAAAATCATACTCCATTCAAACCACGTGAGGATTCATCCATGACCTACAATGAAAGTGAAGGCCTATCTTTTCGAGTGTCCAAGTTGGAAGATATGATTAAAGGGTCTTTGAAAAAAATTGATTTACTTCTTCTAGAGGAAAGGATGTGACACATGGAGAATATGATGGGACATATGGATAACAATATGGAGGTAAATATGAAAAATATTTCTAATCTCATACAAATTTCAAAGGATAATCTCCTTACAAGTGATGATGTGTTCTAGGGTACTGAGGAAGATAAATATAATTTCAATCTTGATAAATCTTCTATTAATAAGAATATTCCAAGAGAGATTGATTCTAGTAATGGATCTAACCAGGGATGATCCCCAAGGGGTATCTAACTCCCTAAAATTGACATGAGGAAGTTTTATGGAAAGCACCCTATAACATGGATATTCCACATGGACAAATTCTTTGATATACACCAGGTGCCAAGCTTCCAAAATGTACATGTTGCATATTTATATTTAGAACCTGAGCAGTTTGTGTCGTATCAATGGATTTTTCAATGCAAAAATAAATCCATTATATCTTGGTCCATTTTTACAGAAGAATTTATTTCGTATCATGATGATATTAAGAGCAATTACTTATTTACTCAATTGATAAATCTAAGGAAAAAGGGTATGGTAAGCGAGCACAATCAACAGTTTCAAAAGTTGATTCTTGGAGTGGAGGGAATACCATATGATAAATTGTTGGATCTCGTTATTGGAACCTTGAAGGATAATAGCCAACATGAGGTACACCTCTTTGAACCAACATCCGTAGAGAAGCATTTCATTGTTGAAAGGAAGGTGGAAAGTAAAAATATGGTGATGGCTACTAGAAGAACCACCTCCAATGCATATAGAGATAATAATTTCCCTTCTTCTAAACCACCTAAAATATTGACACCTCAACAACTAAATGAAAGAAGAGAAAAAGGTCTATGCTTCAATTGTGATAGCAAGTATAGTAAGGGACAAATGTGTGGTGAGAAGAAATTATTCTACGAAGATTGTGAAGAGGAAGAATCAAAAGAACAAGAGCCATCGCTAGATAAAGAAATAGAAGAGATTACTCCCACCATATCTTTCCATGAATTGGATGGAATTAGAATTCCTCAAACTACCAAGATCGAAGGATCATATCAAAAATAAAATGGTAACAGCGTCGATTAATTTTGGTACTACTCATAATTTTATTCATTTTAAATTACCCAAAGTTCTTAATTTATTTGTATGTCTAGCACCTAAGTTTCAAGTAATGGTTGCAGATGCAGGAACTATCAATTACTCAGATAAATTCCATAATATCAATCTTACTATGGGGGAATATGTATTGAATAGTCATATGATTGATATCCCAATGGGTGGTGTTGATGTTGTCTTAGGGGTTCAATGGTTACAATCATTGGGAGCAATGGATTTTAATATTCAAAAACTTTTCATGAAATCTTATTGGGAAGGAAAATAATTTGAATTAAGAGGTATCATAGGGAAGCCAAGCAAGATGATGATCTCTAATGGTATGACAAAATTGTTGAAAATGGTACATCAAGGTATAATTGTGCAATTATGCTCATTAGATGCTAAAAATTCTAAGCCTCTTATTCCCCTGAATATCCAAAGGGTCATTGATAAGCACTCCAAGTATTTGAATATATTCCAAAAGGTCTTCCACCTACTTGAGATTTTGATCATGTTATTCACTTAATTCCAAGAATTGTTCCTTTTATCATTATACCTTACATATACCCCTATGGCCAAAAGAGTGAAATTAAGGATATGGTTGAGTAAATGTTAGAGGCTGGCATAATTAGACCTATCCAGAGTTCTTACTCTACACCAGTGGTAATGGTACACTGAGAAGGAGGGATCGTGCGTATCTGTCCAAATTATAGAGAGCTCAACAAAATATCCTTTAAAGATAAGTTTCTCATTCCTATCTTTGATGAATTGTTAGCTGAACTACATGGAGCAATTTTCTTCACAAAGTTGGATCTTTGTTCAATGGATAATCAGATTAGAATGAAGGAAGAAGACAACCCAAAAACAACATTTAGAATTCATGAAGGTCATTATGAATTTATGGTCATGCATTTGGCCTTACGAATGCACCTTCCACATTTCAAGGTTTGATGAATTCCATTTTCAATCCCTTCCTTAGAAAATTTGTGTTGGTATTTTTTGGTGATATACTAATCTATAGAAAGTCGTGGGAAGAACATGTTCAACATGTTGACAAGGTGCTACAACTACTAAAGGAGCAACAAATATATGAAAAACCTTCCAAATTTTTATTTGGGGTAAAGGAGGTAGAGTATTTGGGTCATATTGTATCTCATGAATGTGTCAAGGTAGACCCTAACAAAATTAAAGCCATGATGAACTAGTTGAAGCCACGAAAATGGTTCCACAATTTAATAATTCTTGAAGTAGTTATTCACATTTCCATTCAAATTTTTTAATGCATATAATTCTATAGATAAAACCATAATGAACATAGGAAGTATTCTTCTGAGTTTCCAATATGATATCTTCTTGATGAACTTGTCTCAGCAAGTTGAACTCTGGTATTTTCGCATGCCTTGGTATTGCACTGATTAATATCTATAATATAGATTCTTTAGTGTTTATCGATGGATCTACAAGCAAGGTTGGATATTCAGTTACATTTGTTATGCTCTCCTTATATGTAGTGGAAACTACTGACAACTTACTTAACTCAATCTGATTGGTTAACGGTTCTTCATTTGTAGTTTAGTTGCATACTTTTAAGGATGAAGCGTCTTTTAATGTATTCATTTCATTCATTGGGGTTTGATAAAAAAAAATATTTAAATGATTTATATTCTCGTATTTATCTGATGATCTTGTCTACGGTTGTTCCTTAGGATCCATTTTCACTGATTTTTATGGTTGTGTAGGTTGGACAATTTATACGACTCATTTTGATTCCTTGTATGAAGCTGCAACATATTTTTGGAACTTGTGCATGACTCCACATCTTATTTTGAGTCTTGTACTCTTAATGGTGGTTATGGTTAGGCATTTTTTTTTGTCGAGTACTTCAAACGATGGTTCTTATCCTTGTTTATGGATGATGCCCTAAACATTCTGTGATGGGGAATGTAAGGCATCAATGTATGTGTTTTTTGCTTTGACATAGGTGTAGGAATAATTTTGAGTTGACATTTATCAATTTATTTTTTAATGTTTCTTCCTGCTCTTCTTTCCTTCAAAATACACATGGAATAACTGCTTCTTCCTCTTTCAACTGACTTGAGGGGTAGGAATGATGTGTTTCTTGTTTTTATTTGTCTTCATGCTTCTTAGGTTCTTCTTATGGCCATTGTTTTATTAACATTTTCAGTTATTCAACAAATTCTTTTATGTCTTCATGAAAAACTTGTGTCACCACATCAATAGCTGATATTTTCACTTCAAACTATATACTTTTTTATTTCTTCAATCTCCCCTTTTAATTTCTTTTCAACTTCTTGAATTATTTTGTCTTTTAAAAAAACCCATAAAGGCGTGCTTTGAAGACCATTTTGTTTTATACAAATCTTCATTTTTTTTGAACAATAATATTATTGTTCTTATAAACTATATATTGGTTTAATATATAGTTTTTTTGTGTTTGAAAATTTTATATATTTTAGAATTATTATTATTATTTAACAATAATAATATTATTTTATTTTATTTTAAAAATGGTGGATTTTAGGGTTTTGATGGTTGGTTGCAGCTATTTGTGTGGCAGCCGATGGGAGGAGGGTTATATGCGTTGAGAGGATCGAAGGCCGAAGGTGGGAGGATGCAAAGGTGGCGGCTAGCGTGGGAGCCAAGGGGAGTTGGACACAATGGAGGACTGTAGTAGGTGAAGGGGGAGGCTACATGGACAAGAGGGCAGCTCAAGGTGGAGCGTTTAGATGAGTCGAGGTGTGGTCGTGGTACGAGGGTGGCGTGGGCATCAGGAACAAAGAAGTGTATGCAAGCGGGGGCATGCAACGAAGTAAGGGATCGCTGGGGAGAAGCAAGTGCGATGGGGAGGGTAGGCAAGGCAAGAAGTGGAGTGTGGGAACACGCAGACTGGTGGTGATGGAGAGGAGTGGAGGTGTACGGAAGTTTAGTTGGTGGCAGGAATACTGTGCAGAGGATACAGGGCATAACAACGATTAGGTAGGAGAATGCGTGGAGCGTGGAAGAGACAGAGCAACGATCAGGCAGGTGGAGCTGTGCAGGATAGGAGCTGGTGCAGGTGGAAGTAAGGGCCTGTGGAAATGGTGGTGGAGTTGGAGTGGGAGCAGCAAGGTGTGGAGAAAGCTGTGATGGTAGGATGTAAGTTCATGGGGGAAAGGACTATGAGTAGATGAGCAGTGTGGATCATGGTGATTGGTTGGTGGGAGTACGCAGGCGATGGAGTTGGAGCAGTGAAGAATGGAGGAGATGGGGTGCATGGAGAAGATGGCGAGATGGAGCAAGGATAGGCGCAAGGATGAGGGGTGGAAGATGGAAGGAAGGAGGAGAGAAGGGAGAGGCGAGTTCAGATTGTTGGGACAGGGTTGAGGCAGCGCGCAGGTGTGGAGGAGAGATGATATGGTAAAGCGTTGAGGGATGGAACGTGGGTATGGAGAGGAGAGAAGAGTGAGGTAGTGAGGGGAGTAGGTGGTTGAGCATGGAGGGGTGATTGGTAAGTGGCGCAGTGATGGGTAGCATGGAGAAGGGAGTGGGAGTTGGAGGGTGAGATCAATGTGGAGGAGTGGAAAGGCGTGCTTTTGAGGAGTGGGAAGAAGGGTGTAGGCATGGTGTAATGAGATGGGGATTGGCTTGGAGAGCAACACGAAAGGAGAGAAGAGGTGGGTGGAAGTTTGTCTCATAGGTGAGTAGAGTGTAGTGCAATGATGGAAATGAAGCAAAATTAACAAGGTGTGGGTGTGTGAAGAATGAAGAGTGAGTTGAGTGGATGAATTTGTAGTGGAGAAGAATGAGTGAAGTTTGTTGGAGGAAGTATATGCGCGGGCAGAGAGCCGAGCCTAAAGATTTGATACCACTTGTAAGGATAAAATCTTACATATTGGATATTATTTATAAATATATATATTTTATTATTGAATGATGTTTTTACAATAGAAATGACAAGTATAAATATGGCCTATTGGTAGCAACATGTATCAATAGACATGTCCTTAATAATTAGTAATTAATTATCTTAACTAATAAATGCATTACAAAATATCACTCATAATAACCAATTGGCTTTATTACACATTGTCGCAAGTTTGTTCGGAACTATGGAAGAACATTATTGAAAAAGGAAGCGTTTTGTGGACTCGAGAGGAAACTCAAGCATTTAAACAACTTAAAAAGGTAATGTGCAAGGCTCATGTTTTGACCACACCATACTTCATAAAAACATTCAATGTGGAATGTGATGCATCAATAAATAGAATCAGTGTTGTTCTAGTGCAAGAAGGATGTCCCCTTGCTTTATAAATCTAACAAATCAAGGGAATGAACTTATAGAAACCCAATTATGAGAAAGAAATGATGGCAATACTACATGCACTAAAGTAATGTAGTCCTTACCTAATGGGTAGGCACTTCAAGGTCAAAATAGATCATGATAGTCTTAAATACTTCTTGAAACAAATATTATCTTCAAAATAACAACAAAAATGGGTAACCAAGATGTTGGGATATGACTTTGAAATCATCTATAAAAAAGGAAACTAGAATGTGGTGGCAGATGCACCCTCCAGAAGAGTAAGGATGTTGAGGCATTACTTTGTGTGATTTCAATTATGCAACCCAATTGGGTAGCAGTAGCAAGGGAAGAATGGAAGAATAACCTATCTGTGTGCACACTTATTCAAAAGCTACAAAATGATCCCAATGTATCGGATACTTTTAGGTGGCAAAATGATTCACTATGGTAAAAGCATCGCTTATATATGTGTAAGAACTCCCAAATCAATGATCTGGATTCATTTAAGAATGAAATCAAATAAAAAATATGGAATCATAAACATAGACATGTTGCACGGAAAAGAGAGATACAATAAACACATTCTATTAAATGGCATAAATAGAACATATTGTACAATAAAGCAGCTAGAATGGTGATAGTTGTATCTCTGAGAAGAGATGTGGCGCATACACTCATCTGTGCCAAGCTTAATACAAAATTAGGCCATAAAGGCCTATTTATAATAAGCATGAGGGAGGAAACCCTAAACTTCCATAACATAACTCTAGAATATGAACCATCATAAAGTTTGCGGCCCCAAGATGGTTAGTTGAACAGTCAACTTCTCAGGGTCATAACTTTTGCATATGATCTTCGATTTGGGCACTCAATAACTTGTTGGAAAGGTCTATCAGATATTTACTTCTTCACAAGCGGGCCAAATGCGTGCCTTTGGAAACCATTAGACCCCCTGAATCACCAAAAAATGTCGTTTAGGGCCTCAAAATGACCCTAGAAGTTTACGACCCAGAAATTCTAGAAAAATTACTATGAAACTGCACAAATCAACAATTGTTTTAAGCCAGTGGTATATGTCGATGGCCACCGATCTCCATTGGGATCAATCCTCCCCCTTAGGAAGCAATGGTATCCATTGCATCAAATATCGTATAATATCTCAAACTGTGTGTTGAGTTGATTTCTTAGTGTGACATTTGTTGAAATGAAAAGGTTGTGTTTCTTTGACATCTTGAGAGGGTTGTAATTATTGTTGACGGATGCATTGTAGTTGTTTAACAATTATGGTTGTCATGTTATCCTTTGTCTAAACTAGTATGGATGATTTATTTAAGACGAGCATCTTGAATGCATGGCCTTTCACTGTAGAGGTATTCGAATGGATGTAGGAACACTTATTTTGTGTTCTTTTTGTTTCTGCTGAGCAGAGGTACACTATGCAGAGGGTGTGGAGGTATCTATGATCTGATCTTCTACTTCAGAGGCAATTGTGTGTAAGGAGAATTTCTTGGTGTGGGAAATTATCTTCTTTCCCTACGATACCATGGCGGGTGCAACTGTCTCTGGTATCCGATAGAATTGCCCTTTCAAGGTGACAATGACACTACGAAGTTGTGATTCATATACAACCTGACGCTTCGACATATATGGTTGTCCTAAAATAACATCACATAACTTCAAGTGCGGTCACATCACACAATCCCTCGTCTTTGAAATCCTTGATTCCATATGGTAGGAGGCATTGCTCACTGATGCAGATACATCGTCCTTGGCTTAGCCAATCGATGTTATATGGTTATAGGTGTGGTGTTGTCAAAAGCTCCAATCTCTTTATGACTTCTATTGATATCAATTTATTTTTGTTGTTGCTATCAAAAACAAAATGTAGTGGGATTCCCTTCACCCACATCAACGAGTGGAAGAGGCATTCCTATACCTTTGACTCTTTAGGTTCCTTTGGTTGGATCTATGTGGTAGCAACGATGACATTGAGTTTTGCCTCAATGATCCACTTCCATTGGTCCGCGACTATGACATTTGTTTTGAATTAAAATCAGAAATGGGATCAAATTATGAAGCTTTGATCTTATCCACCAATGACTGCTTTGAGAAGCATTCATCAGTTTTGTGTCAGGGGATTTTGTTGAACTCACACCACTTCCCGGTATCCTTCTTTGTCTTTTTGTTACTCTTCTTTTCTCATGGTAGGGACTGGTTTTCCTTTCCCCGCCCTATGTTCTGCGGAGTAGGGTTTCCCTTAACTTGCTTTTTCGGTGGATTCGTAGGTCCAAATTCTCGCTTGTTCTTTTGCTGAAATTTCTCCTCAATTTTGATAGCATGCCAATTATAGGCACTTCCCAATGAAGAGAATTCCAGAAAGTCCATCTCTATTTGTATGTACCAATGTAGGACACTACGATATTTCACTACCAATTTCCACTCAGAGTCCTTGATACCCATATTTGTGTGCAAGGTATGAAAGTTGTTGGTGTACTTGGATACCATCTGGTCCCTATCTTGACGCAGAATGGTCCATTTTGTGTACTGGTCATCATAGTTTTCCATGGGGTAATATTGCTCCTTAAGGACATCTAAAAAAGAGGCCCAAGTGGGATTGGGTTCAAACAGTGCAGACTCATTTGATGAATTTTTTTCACAATAAGTTTCCCACCAAATTTTTGCATGGGGGGCGGTCTTGAGGAGCACAAAGGTGATCGTTTCCCTATCAAAAAAATTGTTGATAGAAAAATACCCTTCTAGAACATTCAACCACTTATCTAAACCATTAGCATCGATCTAGACTTCAAATAAAGGAATATCAAAATTAACTTGTACCTTGAAGGGAGTTGCATATCTGAAACTGTTAGTCGTTGAAGGTGCATTTGTTGTTGTCATCATTCCTCGAAGGATCTGAATGAAATTATCCATCATCTTGTTGCTCTATTGCGTGAGGGATTCCTTGAGAAATGACTTAATAGGATCTCCTGCTTTGTCATATCTCTTTTATTCTGCCATGGTAGTATGTTTAGGATGTCGAGAGTGATATTCCCCAAGTGAAACTATTTCAAGACCCAACTCTCTATACCTTGACCTTGTCGGGGACATGCACTGAGAGACAATCAAAGAGCTTATTGCTCTGATACTACTGATCTGTATTTATGTAAGAACGAAATGAAAGAACATATATGGAATCATAAAATAGACATATTGCAATGAAAACAATGATAAAGTAAACACATATTCTATTAAATGGAAAAATAGAAAAGAGTGTACAATAAAGTAGCTTGAATGGTGGTATTGTATCTCTGAGAAGAGATGTGGCGACTACGCTCATCCATGCCAAGATGAATAAAAAATGAAGCCAAAAGGACCTATTTATAGTAAACATAAGGGGGAGAAACCTAAACATCCAAAACATAACTCTAGAAGATGAATCGCCATAAAGCCGGCCCTAAGGTGGTTAGTTGAACATTCAACTTCTCAAGGTCATAACTTTTGCATATGATCTCTGATTTGGGCACTCAATATCACGTTGCAAAGGTCTATATGAGATTGAGATAATTTGTATGGGGGATGATGTATGTTTTCGACAATAGTATGCCCCCCTGAATCACCAAAAAACATTGTTTAGGGCCTCAGACCAAAGGACAAGTCACTGGTATCCTCTAAATGGATATTTAAAACCAAACACTCATAAGATGGAAGTATAGAAAAATATAAGGCTAGATTTGTAGCCTGAGGATTCTCTTAGAAAGAGGGAATTGGTTATGAAGATACTTTTTCCCCAGTAGCGAGATACACCTCTATAAGAGCTGTTCTTTCTTTGGCCTCCAACATGAAATGGAAGCTACATCAAATGGACGTAAAGATGAAATTCCTAAATGGTGTGATTGAAGAAGAAGTTTATATCGAACAACTAGAAGGATTTGAGATAAATGATTATAATACTCACGTATGTCGATTAAAGAAAGCATTGTATGGATTAAAGCAAGCACCTAGAGCATGGTATGGAAGGATTGATGGATTCATAATGATCTTAGGCTTTACTAAGAGTAAAGCAGACTCCAAATTTTACTACAAGGTTGATGAAGATGGAGTTTTAATTTTGTTACTATATGCAGATGATCTGTTTTTGACGGGAGAAGATAAGTCAATTATCGAATGTAAGAAAATGATTCCTACAGAATTCGAAATGAAAGAGCTTGGAATGGTGCACTAATTTTTAGGTCTTGAAGTATGGCAACATTCAGATGAGATTTTTCTAAATCTAGGAAAGTATACTGTTGAAATCTTGAAAAGATTTGGAATGCTAGATTGTAAAGCTATGAACACTCCGATGACTACTAGTTTGAAGCTATTGAATGATGACACCTCAGAAGTTGTTGATGCCACACTATATAGATAGATCATTGGTTAGTTGATGTACCTCACCAATACTAGACCAGATATATGTTTTGCAATAAACACCTTAAGTCAGTTCATGGTGAATCCTAAACACATTCATCTAATTGGTGCAAAACATGTGATGAGGTATCTAAAGGGAACTTTAGATTATGGGCTCAGATATACATCCAGTGGAGAGATCAAATTGCATGGACATGCAGACTCAGATTGGGTCGGAAGTGCCAAAGATAGGAAAAGTACATCTGGATGTTGTTTTAGTTTGGGATCTAGCATGATCTCTTGGTTCAGAAGAAAGCAAACAAGTATTGCACTTAGTATAGCAGAGGCAAAATACATTGCAACATGTTCAGCCTACAGTGAAGTAGTATGGCTTCGAAAGATGTTGTCAGGATTATTTGATGTAGAGGTAGATGCCATTGATATCCTTTGTGATAATCGGAGTTGTATCAAGATGATAGAGAATCCCGTATTTCATGATAAGTTGAAACACATTGAGATCAAATATCATTTCATATGGGATATGGTGCAGAAGAGAGCTGTAAAGCTCAAGTATGTTCCCAATGAGGAACAAGTAGCAGATGTGTTGACTAAGCCTCTGGCTTGTGTAAAGTTTGAATACTTTCAAGACAAGCTTGGTCTGGTCCGAAAGGAACTCTCTCGAAAGAGGGAGTGACAACAAATGTTGGATGCAGTGGTGAGTAGGTCAGTCTAAGGGAGGGTACGTCTGGCTAGGCTTGTTTGGCCCGAAAGGGTTAGTAAGCTAGACTAATGACCTGTCGATCCTAGGGGGATTAATATGTCTGGCTAGGCTTGTTTCACCAGAAAGAGTGAGTAAGCCAAACAAGGCTTGTTTGGTCCCCACAGAGATCCATCTGTCCAACTAGGATTGTTTGTCTTGAAAGAGTTAGTAAGTTAGACAAAATTCCCGGATGGATCTACCAGATAACTCACTGTGATGCTGCTCCAAAGAAGATGAAGGGAAATATGTATCCTCAGTATTGCTATACTGTTGACTGTTGATGACTACTGAAATGCTGGTTCTTACAGTATTGCTATACTGTTAATTGTTGTTGATTATTGAAAGGCTTGATGATTGATGTAGTATTGACATACTACTAAGATGTTGATGATTGATGTCATGTTTGATGATTGTTTGATATGACAATTGTTAATAATTATATTGTTATTATTGAGATGTCTGTTTGGTTCTTGATTAATGATTGATTGAGTCCATATCAGTAATGATACACCGATGATTATAATTACATATTACTTCAGTATTCATATACTAATGACGATGTCGATGTTCCAGCATCTCTATGCTGACCATGCAGATAATGCTCTAGCATGAGTTATGGTTGAGTCTTTCACACTAACAAGCTGATGATGATTGTTGATGTTGTCAATATCCTTACACATATATTGCAGATAATAGAAACAAAGAAGATTCAGTATTCACATATTGATGTGACAGAAGATGATTCAGTATTCATATACTAATGTGATAGAAGAAGATTCAATATTCACATATTGATGTTATAAAAGAAGGTCTAGAAGATGATTCAAGTAGAAGACAAATAAAAGATGATCGAAGTTGTACGAAAGACAAACACTACAATAAGAATATCCAGAAGATGGCAAAGACAAATAGAAGATGTTTGAGAATTTACAAAAGACGAAGATTACAAGAAGAAGATCCAGAAGATGGCAAAGACAAATATAAGATGTTCAAGAATGTACGAAAGACAAAGATTACAAGAAGAATATCCAGAAGATGGCAAAGACAAATAAAATATGTTCGAGAATGTATGAAAGACAAATATTACAAGAAGAAGATACATAAGATGAATATTACAAAATATTTTCCAGCTGAGATCGATGATAAAGATGTTAGACAAATGTTCCAAAAGTTCCTATGACATATAGAGTCTCACCAAGTAGTTGTACAATTGTAGTAACAGATGTTGAATACCTTCCTAGTTAAGAGGGAGTGTTAATTTATTGTAACTTCAGAAGATATTCCAAGTAGTATTGTATTCCTCCTTAGGGAGATGAGTTTGGTCTTGTCAAAGTCATTAAAAGAAGCAATGTAAATCTCCAGATGTAAGTTGTGTCATTAGTACCCAAGTGTCATTATAATAAATGCTATTTGTGATGTCTAGTTGGACAAGTCGGCCCTGACAGCTGGAAAAGTCATCCCCACTAAGTTAGAGGTCAAGTCAATAGAAGAATATAAATAGGAGGTGCCTCCCTTCAATTGCACTCACTCACTCAAGCTATTCTTAGCAAGAGAGAGAAGTGGTAGCGCACCAGAAAGAAGGAGGAAGTTGTTGTCTGAGTTTTACACTGCACTAGTTGAGTTCTGTACTGAGGAAGTTTTGCGAGATTTTCTCTTTTGTGGTTTCTCTGAGGAAAATGTCTTTATTCTTGTGTTCTTATGTTTTTGTGCATGTTGTTCTTTCAGTGATCTTCTAGTGGATAATTGTTTTAAAGATATTATCTAAACAATTTTTATAGGAAAATCAACAATCTCAATGTGCCTGATGTGAAACAAAAGTTGATATCCAACACCATATTTTCTTTGAATGAATATTTACCAAACATGTATGGCAAATTGATTTCAAAGAGATTTATTATAGAATGGAAGTCTAAGGATCATGTACAGAGGTGTTTACCCTTTGGAATAAAAAGTATAGAAGATCATTTTTAATCAAAATAGTTCTTGAGTAGGCATGGCATGCAATGCCAAACTATATTTGTTCGAATTGTTGGTTCTCCCATAATAAAACAATATTTCAATGAGAGCACACTAACCCTATGATCACTATTTCAAAATCTCAAAGTTTAATGGTAGAAGTAGACCCAATGAAAGGTGTAAAATATCACCAAATCCATCTACTTGATAGCGAGGAGAGAATTAGGTGGCAAATATTCTTGTGGGAGGATATAACTAATCCAAAATTATTTATCCTCAACCCTCCCTCCAACCTTCATGGAAAATCAAATTGAATGATGAAGACTTTAGCCAATGGAAAAATACTGAACATAAGTGTATTCTCTTTTTTTACGAGTCTTTCAAAGGGAATCTAGGGGTTCCAGTGTAGGTGGATCATCCTTGATTAAGGGAACTAAAAAATGGGCCATGAATGGGGTCTTGGAATAGCCATAAATAATAAAATTGAGGCTTATTCCCTTATACAAGGCTCCAATTCACTCATTCCATTAGTGTCAAGCCTCTCGTACTCATATGGGATTTTGATATAATCCCCAAATTAATGAATATATCTCATTATCCATTTGATGGCACCTTAGATTGTCTAATCACAAGAATCAAAGTATAAACACATTTCAAGGACAATATGTTCTATCTTGTTTTCCAAGAACTCAATAATTGAGTGGATTCCCAAACTAATCATGACTTGAGACTCAACGAAGGAGTTAAAAAAGGAGAAAGGGAGGTCTCGTTCCATCCCATCCACTAATAATTTATTCATAATATTGGAGTATAATATGTCTTCAATTTTTGTATTAAGACCTCACAAGATATCACACAGTAGGGATGTCAAAGACATTGATTTCACATGTAGTATGGTGAACGGAGATGATCTCATTCATCCTACAACATCACATATGCTTGACTAACTTCTCTACATCATTTGGGCTATTTCCTTGCTAGTTCGATCCATAGGTGTGATTATGGAGATTGGAATGGGTGATAGAGGGTCGACTAGGCTGTGTCTAGTTCCCCTCATGTAGTTGGATAAATTTGTAAGCTCTTTTCAATGCACTTTGTGGCTTCATTTCAATGTAGGCATAGTACATTTTGGCCAAATATTTGGGGATACAAAATTTCTTTGGATCTAAGGGGTATTGGTAGAATTTGGTTTGGATTGGTATCTTGAGGATGCCCCTATTCATAGTCTCTCAAATTCTTGACAATTCTATTAGTTTTTTGATTTTCCCTTAGGATTCATGGAATTTCATATGTTTTCATAGGTGGTTTGCCTATTACTTTCTCCCTTTGGGTGCTACGGAGAGAAACCCACGTATATACGCAACTGTGAGTTCAAAAATCGCGTACAGGAAGAAAGGCGCATAAAAATAAAGGCAAATAGACAAGCTGAGACAAACTTCACATCAATCAGACGCTACCAGGAAAACATGCCCCCATACCCGACACAGAAATAAGAGAAAAAGAGAAATTCAAAGTCATTGAATGCCAATAGAAAACCCCCAAAGGACAACTACTAGGAACTCCCCAACAAAGTCGCCAATTCTGTTACAGATAGAAATTCCTATGGCTTGGGGTACTACAACAGACAGCTTGACTCCAGAAACCAATCCTTTCCAATATGCAATAGAAATTAAATATCTAACACTAAAGGATCAGACCTCATACCTTATTCCGGATGGTTGAAGTAGATCCTCGTTGAGCTTTCCAACTTTAGCTTGTATTGATTAATAACTTCCTCAACAACAAGTAAACAAGACAAGCATACTATATATATTGGTGTTAGAACTATTCTAGCATATATAATCAACAATGTATAAACATTTGAAAACATCCATGGATAAAATATTCATTCAAACATAGTTGCCATTGATGACTACCCCTATGCGGGGATTGATTTTCGGGGGGACCCAGACATGCCGCTACCACCAGGATTGACATACGGTGACATAGGTAACGAATCTTGAACCTCTCTTTAAATTTTTGAGTTATTTAATTTTTTTGTGTTTTCTGATTAGATGGAATCAAAAGACATATTTTTGGGTGACAATACATAGTGACATCTACCATATGCATGCAGATGTGGGACCATGGCGGCCTGAAGGCTTCCCTCGTCACAGACGGAGGGGAAGAGGAGATGATATCATGGTTGTGGATGCGGAGCAGATGCTCCAGAGCATTCATACCAACTTTGTGAGGCTGACACACAGAGTTCCCATGGCGCAAGTCAAGGACTTTCCTGAGGCTATGCAGTGCTAGGTGGTGGGTGTACCACGAGCATGGGTGCGATTATTCCGACAGCTAGCTATAGCCGTAGTGACCTTCCATGATCACAACCACCCTCCTCCTCCACAGGATTAGATACCTGGGAGTTATACATTTTGTATTACTGTGTATTATATTTTGGTGGCTCGAGAGCCCCATTTTTGTATCATGACACTATGTATTACCACATTTTGGATGTTATATAAATTTTTTATGATGATCGGTTTATTTATTTACATGTGTAAAAATTTGTGTTTGTGATGAATTTATTGTGTATGAAACAAATGCCAATCTAACACGTAGTTAGCATATGAGTCAACAACTTGATTATTAATTCTTGGAATATGTATGTATGTTATATTGTCAAATTTCCGTTTTAATAATCTCACACGTAAGAATATTCTTAATAACGTCGGATCTCTAACATGGTACAAACCATTAAGCTCTGACACTACTAACTCCGAATCAAGACGTACCTCAAGAGAGAGAACGCCATGTGAAATGGCATCCCTTAGAAGCTCAATAACAACACTATATTCAACAACATTGTTTGAAGATGGCTGTAAACATACGCCTCGTGAAGAAAGTACCTAACCCATAGGAGTATAAATCACCCAAGCAGCCGAGGTTGAGTGCTGAGTGTGACAACTCGTACCATCCGTGAATCCTATGTAGGTGGAAGATTCCATTGACATATGCCAAAAGAAATAGAAACTAATCACAAACCTGATCACCATAAGAAAAAGACCTAACTATGCAAAACTGTACAATAATATACAATACCAGCCTTGGCTCAAAATCATGCATAGTACTTCTTGAGATAGAGCCCATTTTTAGGCTCCTCCAAGGCCGTTCCCTCATAATCCACTAACTCATAAGCGCCCTTCTCTAACACACATTTGACGACGTAGGGACCACACCACATGGGGTTAAACTTTCCTGCCCCCAAGGGTTCTTTCGGTTGATCCCACAAAAGGACCAAGTCTCCCTCACTAAACCTCCTTGGACAGACAGACTTATTGTACTAGACCTTTACGCGACGTTTATTTACTTCTAGATCCACCAAGGCATCTCGACACTGCTCATCAAGTTGCTCAAGGTGGACCAAACGCTCCTCCAATGGTGAAGTGTCTGGTAAGAGTTCTACGGCTAGATTCAAAGAAGGAATCTTGCATTCAATCGACAATATCGATTCCACTCCATGTACAAGTTGATAAGGAGAAAAACTTGTGGCAGTCTTAACAACGGTTCTATATGCGCATAAAGCAGGATATAACATGATGTGCCAATTATTCTTGCTTTGTGCGATGGTTCATTGGAGAATGGATTTGAGTGACTTATTCATTGCTTCTACCTGTCCATTCGCTTGAGGGTAGTAAGAGGAGGAATGCTCTTGCTTGTACCCTAACTTTGATGCCAACTCTTCCATCATACGATTCTGAAAGTGTGAGCCATGGTCAGTGACAAGCTCTTTCGGAATCCTGAACCGAGTAATAATTTGGTTGAATACGAAGTGCGCAGCTGTCTCACTGTCGGATTTAACTGTAGGCATAGCCTCAGCCCATTTCGTGAAGTAATCAACAGCCATTATGATATGATGATGCCCCCCAGCTGAAGCTGGGTTGCAATCCATAAAATCAAGCCCCCACTTAGTGAAGGGACTAGCGATGATGATGGGATGTAACGGGGTAGGTTTCGAGCACATATTACGTGCAAACACCTGGAAAGGATGGTACCTCTTGACCGCATCAACACAATCCTTAAAGATCGACGGCCAGAAATAACCCGCTCTTAATATTTTTTGGGCCGTAGAAAGCCCAGATAAATGACCACCACATGCCCCTCCATGGCAATCATTCAGCACTACCTCAGCCTCCTCATGAGTTAAACACCATCGTAAAATGGAATCTACCCCATGGCAGTACAAAGTGTTATCCACTATGAGGTAATTCTTAGACACGTGACGTAATCGTCGTCGTTCATCCCGTGAGAGGCGAGTAGGGACCTTCAATGTTTGTAAATAGATAATGATATCCCCATACCATGGGAATAAAGTTGATATTAAGAAGATGTGTTCATCGATAAATGTATCTTCACAAACCAACTCCTTGACCTCGCTTGGGAAATCCGATATAAGCTCTGCAAAAATTAACGACTTCTTCGATTTTGCCGAAACAAACTCGAGATCAAACTCTTGTAGGATGAAAATCCATTTATTATATTTTCCCACAATCATCCTTCGAGTGAGGACGAACTGAAACGGATTGACATGGGCTACAACCAAGGTCTGGCGAAGGAGAATATAATGTCTCAACCGTTGAATCGCATGTACGGTAGCTAAAGCAAGATTCTCAACATGAGAATAATGAATCTCTACGTCAATAAGGTTCCGACTCAGATAGTATATGACATACTCTTGGATCTCCTCACCCTCCTGAACCAAAACCATACCAATCGTCTCCATGGACGCGGCCACATAAAGTAGAAAATCACGGCTATAGTCTGGGGGACTAATCACCGGGGCCGATGCTAGGGCTCGCTTGAGTGCATCAAAGGACTCCTGTGCTCGCTCATCCCAACAAAAGGTGGTGTCCTTCTTCAAAAGACGCATGAAGCCTCTAGTCCAATTGGAAAAATTGACAACAAATATCTGTAAGAAGTTTGCCATGCATTGCAAACACTGAAGATGATGAATATTTTTCAGGGGAGACAACTGAAGTATTTCCTCTACCTTCAAAGGGTCGACTCTTATACCCTCTTTAGAAACGATGAATCCTAACAAGCGACCTGACTTCACACAAAAGATGCACTTGTGAGGATTTAACTTGACCAAATAATGGCGACATCTTTTGAATACCAATCTCAAATTATAGGAATGATACATTCTCATATGAGAATGAGCAGCAAGGTCATCCAAAAATACTTCGATAATCGATTTGAGATCTTAGAAGATCAAGGTCATGGCCCGCTGAAAAGTAGCTCCGACGTTCTTAAGGACAGAAGGAATTTTCCGATATGCAAAAGTTCCCCAAGGACAAATAAATGCAGTCTTATGTTGGTCCTCAGGTTTAATTTGTATCTGATTATATCCAGAAAAGCTGTCCATGAAGGAAAAAACCTTGCTACCCGCACACTCATCCAAAATCTGATCAATAAATGGTGTGGGGAAATTGTCCTTAGGACAGGCACGATTCAAATCATGGAAATCAGTACATATACGGATCACTCCCTGCTTCTTATCCACCAGAACAGGGTTTGAAACCCACTCTGTCAAGGGAACGGGATAGATAAAATCGGCTTTCAACAGTTTCTCTATCTCTGCCTTAATCGTGGGTGCTTTCCTCGGATTCACTGCACGCAAGCGTTGTCGAACAAGCTTAGAGTTGGGATAAGTCTTAATCTTTTGTTTGACAATATGAGGGTCGATACCTGGCATTTCATCGTAAGACCAAGAAAAGATATCACCGAATTATTTAAACAACTCGGTGTATTCTTGAATCTCAGCATGGGAACATTCTGCCCCAATATAGACATTCTCTATCCTGCCAGGACCGCGAGAGATACTGATAGGAATCGTTGAAGATATGTTTGCGTTGTTTCCATTAGCGATCGGACCAGGAGAGCTTAATGGAACCACAGGACTACCAATTCTCTCACTAAGAACCACCCTAAAGTCCTCACACTCCAAGCAGTCAAGCTCGGGAAGAAAGTAATATCTATGATGGGGTTCTTCCCATGGTGGCTCAACTCCTGACATGGCATCAATAATCACTTCATCTGAAGGGAAAACACTATCAAGGAAGTCGTGTGCGTGAGAAGACTATACTGCCCATGCAGGTAGCACATAAGGGTCCTCCTCCTTTGTCTATGAAGAGGAAGGGGTAGGCTCTGCAACACTCTCAAGATTAGCTTGACAAGCTACCATAGTTGCAGGCAACGACATGTCTGTCACGATGGGATCACTCGGAGTACTCAGTGTAGGAAGAATCCAAGGATCTTCCATATGACTCGTGCGAACAGACATCGATCTCATAGATGTCAAAGGCTCACCAGAACTAGACCTTATCATAAGGATCAGTGCAGGACAACTAAAGCTTCCCATGAGGGATGGGTACATGCCTACACCCACACTCCTAGTTGCCAGCTGAGAGTGCTCAACGATCGGGATTGAATCTCTCGAAGATGCGGTAACTGACAGATTCTTGAATGAAGTTTGATCAATCATGACTATCTTCCCGTTAAATGGAAAGCATACAATGCGAAATAGGGAAGAAGCTATGGCTTGCATACTATACATCCAATTCCTACCCAGCAAGAGATTGTAGTCAAGGGGCGCATCAACCACCTCGACCTCTATCGCAATGGTCTTCCCTCCCAAATGGACCTTAAGGGAAGAAAGGATCCCGTGTGGCCTAAACGATCTCCCATCGAACACAGTTAACATGGTCGCTGATTTAGACAACTCAGAGGAGCCTAAACCCTTCCAACATGATAAAGACATCACAGAAGCAGCAACACCTTCGTCAATCACAGTGCGCTTGAAGGTCATGTTAAGACATTCTACGTGAATCAAAAGAGACACATAGTAAGGCAAGTGAGGCTGAAGTCCCGCGGTTTCAAATTTAATCACGGAAGAAGAGTTATCATCATTCAAACCAAGGGAAAAAAGCAAAGCCTTCCTTTGCGAAGGACAACTCTGAAGCACTTCCAGTGCAGACATCGCACAAGGAGTGTGGCCCAAATCCTTGAAAACAGAATAGTTCTGGGCGGCTTGGGCATTAGGATTGTGCCTCAAACGCTTAACGACTCCCTTAGGAATGCGAGGTGCAGCTTCAGGTTTATCCACACGTTTCTCAATATGCAAAGGAGTCCCTGGTGGATCAGGTTCCTTTCCTGGGTTGGGTTGTGACGAACCATAGTCTTTCGCATGGGTCACAACTTTCGCAGCACGTACCATGTTAATGAAACCATGACCACTACCCTTTGGTGGAACTTGATCACCACCAGACTGATCATGGGTCCTCGAGTTCATATTTTGATTGTGAGGTAAAGTGTTTGTTAGCACAGCTGGGCCCTGTGCTAAGAATCTTGAGGCTTCATCGATACGAGGGCACAAGTAAGTGAGGTGATCGTCCTTACACAACTTGCAATGGAATTTAACCTTACATTTAGCTTGCTTGTCCCCCCAACATTACGGGCGTTCTTGTCATTATTGGTATTCTCATTCCTATTCCCACCCTTATGATTATTCTTACCCTTCTTTTTATTCTGTCCGGGCTGCGAGTTACCCTTCTGGTCCGATGATTGCAACGAAAGTACACTCGCTATTTGGGTGGGTTGAGACGAAGCCGTGGCTTATCCCAAAGAAGATTGGTTGATTGAAAATTGATTGACTTGTTTGGCAACCGAATCTGCAGGTTTAGCACTCGCACAACCAACAATTCCATCGGCATGTGTTCTAGGTTTAAATTTGGGGTTGAAATTAGAACGCGGAGCATTGGGAATGATCTCATATAACAAACCAGACTGAGCATAAATCAAATCCAGTTCTTGTGCCCTAAAAATCGCTTGTTCCTCATTTTTTACTCTGGATGTAGAAACATCCTTCGCTATATACGGCAATAACGACTTAAGGAACCATTCGAGGAGGAATTCCGGGGGTATAAAGGATTTAATCAACCTCTTCCATCTACTCCACTCTTGGATATGATCCGAGATATGTGTGGCTTTATCTTGCCAAAATGTCGATAAGAGTTCAATACCAACGTCATAATGCACTGGTAGCTGGAAGTGGTTAAGAAAAGTCATCGCTAGGTCATCGAACAAAGCGAATTCCCCCCTAGGTAGCTCTATATTCCATTTCACAGCAGGTCCTGTAAGGGTGCGTTGAAACAGCCTTAAACGGATGGAGTCCTGGTGTAAGGAATTCGAAGAGCACCATAGGTGAAAGGTAGTAACATGTTCACTCGGATCCTCTCCTGGTTTGCCCTCGAATTTGGGTATGTCCGAGGGAAGCTTAGTAGGGACAGCCGGCCAAGTCAGGTCATGAGCTACAGGATCATTCGTCAATCTCGACAAGTCAGGAAGATTCATCATTGCGAGGAAAGGGAGCCTAGGATGATGAGGTGGATGGACCACTCCCTGATAGTTCTGATTCACATAGGTCTGATTACCACCATGGCCTTGGCCATAGTGCCCTCCTCCCGTTTGCCCCGTATAGGGTGGCATGGGAGCACCATAGTGTGGTGTACCTTGACCATTCGAAGCTACAAAGCCGTAATTTGGAGAGTAAGCAGGTTGTTGATATCCGCCCCCATAAGGTGAAGAACCCTGTCCATACTGCGTCCCATAATAGGGTCCATAAGTCATCGCGTGAGATGTCCCATGAGACACTCCGTAAGTAGGAACATACGCTCCGGAAGTAGGAATATACATTCCAAAAGTAGGAATGTGACCTCTAGAAGTATGAACATGACCTCCCGAAACACCGGGCAGTGCATGAAGCTGAGACACAACCGGTCTAGTAACCGCGGTACAAACATAACTCGTAGCAACGTTCTAGCCCAAAGGACCATGTGAATGAGGTGGAGGGTGAACATTCGAAGAACTAGGGACAGAGGACGAAGAGATCTTTGTAATTATGTACATACTATTCCCTATAGTCACTCATCTTGGATCTGGTATCCTAATAGGATCACTAACCCTAGACCTAGGAGGAATATGTGATGTAGCTTCCACCGTCGGGATGGAAGGTGCAGTGTGACTAGTGCTCCCAAACCTCTCCGCATGGTAAGGAATGAGAGTGCCCCTAGGCATAGTGTTAGGCACGAACTCAGATTCAACATGAAATGCCAAATCATGTGTGGGAAAACTAGACATACCATAACTACCATAACTAGTGCTCATGGGTTCAGAATGAGTCTCATCATCCTTGGCATTCCATACCGGCGATGCGCCAATGGGGAATCAACCCTATAGTAAGTAGGTCTATCATGAAAGGTTCCTATCTCAGAAATCACAGGACCTAACTCAGTCAAGTCAAGTGAAGGATCATAGTTAGGAGTAAACTCCCCATCTTCCACATGAATGGGAGAAGGTGGTTCAGGAATACCTTCTATATGGTCTCCCATGGTGTGTGAATCAATGTGCGAAGTAGTTCACTTGGACTGTCTATTTCTCTCTCCCAAAGGAGGAGGAGATGTAGAAGGCAGAAGTCCTACTAAACGACAAGAACAACGAGGAGCTGCACCCGAATCCACAATGACTCAAAAAATATAAAAGAATCTCTATCTACGTAAACCCTAGGTAGGCTATTATGCACAAAGTAATCACCAATAAAATCTAAAGCCAAACACAAGCAATCAAGGGTAGGATAAGTGAGCTCCCGAATGAAGTAGGTATGTCTCGCCTAGGAGAGGCTTGAGACTCCCATACACAACAAGCTGAGGTACGTAACCAATTATTGTGGCCCTCAGCTTCAACGCGTAAAGCGACTCTGCTGTCCGACCCCAACCTAGCCGAGACACCCGCAGAATAACCCCTACAAAGTACCCCCTCGATATCCTAGGTAAGGTCACTAAGGTCACCTCAATATAATCAATGCTCAGCCGGACAGTCGCAGGTGGGATTGACCATATGGGCAGGGTAGCAAAGCTCGAAACTCTCGAAAGAGCCCCCATATATGAATACAATCTTGGAAATATCTTTGGTGCTACTCAGTTATGACTAGGGGTCATCCCAATCAATAACCGCTCACACTGCCTCGTGCTTGACTCCCTTTTGAGAGGAGGACCCTGAGAAACACTGGTTATACCAAGGAATTTCACACTCACCTGGACAGACACATACATGTTGTTGTTTAGTGGTATTGGAGAATTAACTCACCATGAACCATTCCAAGACCCTAAAACCTAATCTTGTTGGTGAACCCTATCAAATAAAATAGTGTAGTTCATTTTAATTAAGCGTTGATTTTAATTGGCTTTATTACTCAAAAGAGATATATGGCCGTGCAACTAATGGTGTTATGACACAACATGAAGTAAAATGCACACCTAACAATCAATGCAAATGCATTGTGTCCATGAAAAAAAGGGTATGCTACTACGTGAAATCCACAGTTTTCTTCAAATGATAAATGCAAGCTTTCCTATATGAAATCCTGATTAATACTCCAAAGCAAATCTAGTGTAAGTGCTATGCAAAATGCAAAATACAATGCATGATGATAAGCAAATATTTTTGGATTTTTTGAAATAAAATGAGATATAAAAGAAAAAGAACGATTCTACAACCCCTAGACTCTACAAGCACACTCAAGCAAAGCACTAAGGTAAAATAAGTCTAATGCACTAATCCCAAAATAAAAAATCGAAAATGCAATGACAAGAACATTCTTAAAAAAAAGAAATTTACCCTAACAAAAACGTCTTTGGTCAGAAACAGAGGTGTATACAGACTCCGGCAGTATCAAAGGAGACTCAACAATCATCAAAATTCACCCAGCAACCATTAAACTTCCTCTAAAAGGAAAGACTAAGGGCATACGCGACTGTTTGCAGTAAACCCGCGTGTATACGCAAAAATTGCAGAGAAAACCACGTATATACGTGATTGTGAGTTCAAAACTCGCGTACAGGAAGAAAGGTGCATAAAAATAAAGGCAAACAGACAAGCCGAGACAAACTTCACACCAATCAGACACTACCAGGAAAACATGCCCCCATACCCGACACAGAAACAAGAGAAAAAGAGCAATTCAAAGTCATTGAATGCCGATAGAAACCCCCCAAAGGACAACTACTAGGAACTCCCCAGTGGAGTCGCCAATTCTGTTACGGAGAGAAATTCCTATGGCTTGGGGAACCACAACAGACAACTTGACTCTAGAAATCAATCCTTTCCAATATGCAATAGAAATTAAATATATAACACTAAAGGATCAGACCTCGTACCTTATTCCGGACAGTTGAAGTAGATCCCCGTTGAGCTTTCCAACTTCAGCTTGTATTGATTAATCACTTCCTCAACAACAAGTAACCAAGACAAGCATACTATATATATTGGTGTTAGAACTATTCTAGCATATATGATCAACAATTAATACACATTTGAAAACATCAATGGATAAAATATTCATTCAAACATACATTATTGGACAGGCAAAGATATTTCTATTAATATAAAATCAGAGATTACAATGGATACAACCTCTGTTGGCACATCTGCGAATCAGAGAAAATGAATCCCCCACTTGGGCCTCCACCACCTCAATCCTCCATCTCTCGATAGCAAGCTCACAAGCAAAAGGAAAGCTTGGGAAGAACACAAAAGTGCTCCAAGGGACAAAGGGATGCAGACTCAAGCACAAGTTCCGGCAACAATGGACTATAGTTTCTTTGCTCTCAATTCTCTCATATGCCTTCAATGTACCATAGAGTTCCTTATATAGATTTTCAAAGGGGTAATGAAAGGTCGAATCCGAGCGATATCAAGGCATGGGGAAGGCCAGGAGTCAAGTGAGTCGGATCCATGTCAAGGAAAACTCCAAAAGGATTTGGATTATGCACACATCCTGATGTACGTGGTTTTAGGGGTCAAACCCGCGTATATACGCGATTATAGGTTTAAAAGTCGCGTGTATTAATTTTCACATGTTTTTAGGGATGGTCAAGGAAAGATCAAAGGACAAAAAATGGTCTAAGAGGTCTAAGGAGTCTGTAGAGGGACAGGGGAAGGCCATACAAGTGTGATTCACCTACAGTGGTAAAATCAGCTATAACATTGGGTCTATATGATTTAGGACTTTGTTGTGTGATTGAGGCTTGACATTCTAGGAATGATCCGGTTCTACATCCTTGGTTTGGTTCATTTGGTTCAAACTCTTTCTTTAACTTTGGGATAAGTTATAACTAGTATAATTGTTGTTTGATGACTATTTCCTTTTTGTGTGCTAGTTGGCTTGAATGTGGTGTGGTGAATATAA
Organism: Pseudotsuga menziesii; assembly: GCA_001517045.1. Classification (NCBI taxonomy): domain Eukaryota; kingdom Viridiplantae; phylum Streptophyta; class Pinopsida; order Pinales; family Pinaceae; genus Pseudotsuga; species Pseudotsuga menziesii. The sequence goes on along the minus strand of LPNX010729741.1, from coordinate 208,425 downwards.
ATCCCTGGTGGGTTTTTATGACAATGGACTATCCAAGGAGCCATGAGATCTGTAAAAGGGATATCCATGGAATCATTAGAGTTTTGATTAGGACGAGAGATACATCAATGATAGTAGGACATTAGTTTTTCACTAAATATCATAGTACACAACAATGAACATCAATCTATCTCACATAATGTAGTTTTAATAGACATTTCCATTCATAAAAAAAGGAAAATCCAAGAATTGGAAGTTGAATGCTCTATTCTTTGGAACATAGTTTGCAACCTTAATAAAGGTTCCTTTTCAACTACCTCCAACCTTAGGATGTCAATGGGATTTTCACTTAGTGAACCAATACAAGAGGAAAATTTTCATGAAATGCTTGAGGATATAGACCTAAAAAAATCGAGGAATACAATCTACCAATGTTGGTGAAGATGAAGTGCAAAACAAGTAAATATTTTTTTCATTAAATGAGTTACTATGTTTTGTAAGACAATACTCATATTAGGTGTTTTCTTTTGAGTTAATACTTGTAGAAGTCTTTTGAAATATTCCACCAAGGATTCTTATCTCCTTTTGGATATGTTTGCTTATATGGAATGACTATATTTTAAACTTAGTAATAACATTCATTTTGTATTATAACAATACATAGTTTGATAGTAACTTTCTTTAATACAGAATTATACCCATTCTTGTTTATAAAATCATGAAAACCAAATATCTAATTAATCTTGTTGTCATTCTTGTCATAACATAAAGACCGTCTATGTAAAATTACAATATTGTTTTTTTATAACAAAAACATATAATTTTGTATAATAAAAGGGGGCTGCATCCAAACATCCAACTTATTAATACAAAGATATGAAAGTAAAAATATCCAGAAACTTTCATAAAACAACAAAATTTCCAAAAAACTACTATTATTCTACCTTATTCTCATATTTCTAGTAATATTGTTTACTATGTGACTTGTGTAAAGTCTTACATACTATCCCAACACGAAAACTATTTTCAAAAAAAAAAAAACTATTTCAAGTGTTTTTTCCACCATACCCGCTATAAGCATTTTTCTTCCTTCCTACTACAAATGAGAGAAAAGAGGGGCCCCACTTCCAAGCTTGTCCTAAATACTGCTACACAATGTCCTCTTCCATGGTTACCACTTGCTTCCATCCAAGGGAACCAATCAAGACAGTTGAGGATGCCGAGTTTCTTAGCTCCTTAAATCCTTGTGCTTGTTTCACTTCTAAATGCATTGGGCCTTCTCTTGTAGTTGTTTGATTTTGTTCTTCGTTTCCTTGTTGCTTTCTTTTCCAACTCCCCTTTGTGATTCTCTAATTTGATTTTCACTCTAATTACTTTTCTTCTCAGTCTTTGAGGTCACTAATGTAATTGTTCTTACACTCCTTGCTTTAGGTTTCACATCTCCTCATAACTAGCTCCATGCTCTCTTGATTGTCATGACAATGGCATTCACAACGACAAACACATTGATGAAGGTATGAATTCTCACATAAGGTTTACAACAATCGAGGTGATTGTGATGATTGGCCATGATTCCAGGAGGTAAAACATTAATCAACATCGTATTCCCTGAAACCTCTAGAGAAACTTGGGAGGGAGTAGATTCATATCCATGTTCCTCAAAGTTTCATATCCATGTTCCTCAAAGTCTAACGAAGTAACCATGCTTGAAATTGAAACAATCCTTGGAATTCCTTGTCATGGGTATGATAAACTTTGACTGTGGAATGAAGGATAGGTGACAGGCCTCAAGTGAATTAACCCACATGCATAGGAGTGTCCCATCCTTCCTTTATTCAATTGGAAATTGCATAAGAAAATGTGGTATGGAGCATGACAAATCTCACTCCCATTAATTCGAAGGTATGTGCGCTTTATGTGTTGACACTTGTCATGGTTGATTGGATGTTTCATTACGTGTTTATATTGGTTCAAAACTTGGAAGAGGTTATATTACATCATCCCCCCTTCCACTATTTTCAAACCATGCCTATTGGCATACTACACACTTTATTTGCTCAAGAGTTAATTGCATAGTTTAGTCTTCAAAGGATGTGGAAAAATCCAATTGATTCAAAACCATTTATCTGCTCTTACACTTTGAAGAAGATCCTTTTAACCAATTGATTCAAAACCATTTATCTGCTCTTACACTTTGAAGAAGATCCTTTTTCAAGTAAGGGTAATGAGGAAAAGTGCTAAAAATGATAAAATAAAGAATGATCATAGAATCTCTTAAAACCATTATGTTTTTGTATCCCAACTTCATTTTTATCACTCCATACCATAATGCTAAAGCTTTCACTTAATTATTTGCTCTCTCATATTCTTTAAATATACAAGATTTCACGATTTCCTTCAAAATCAAGAATGACCCTAACCCTCACTAACAAGCCAACCTTCTAAAATTACAATATTGTTATATCGATACTCTTAGCCAAAACAATTAAGAATAAATACTAAAATATATAATTACTTCTATGGAAATTGAATTGTTTACATAAATATAAGTGAAATGAAACATAAATTTTTATGGATATTGGATTTGTTTACAAGCAGAAACGAAATGAAACATAATTTTCAAAACATACACGTTGCAGCTCCATCAACTTTATTTGGAAGTATTATTATTATTTTCAAAGCAGTAAGTTCTGGATAAGTTTTGTGATTTTTATAAGATAGTGCTCTACGTTGTGATAATTTTCTTTTAAAATTGATTGAGAGGTATTAATATTGTTTAAGTTTTGTGATTTTTATAAGATAGTGCTCTACGTTGTGATAATTTTCTTTTAAAGTTGATTGAGAGGTATTAATATTGTTATCTAAAATAAAGAAATTATGTCGAATTTAAAAATAAATTTTGTGGTTTGGATCAAATAACAAGTTAGATGATGATCTTTTGAAAAACATTTTACAAGTTAGATGATGATCTTTTGAAAAACATTTCATTGCGTCGAGAGACGCTCTATAGCCCAGTATGGGGGAGATGTTATAACGTTATGTAACGTTACGCAACGTTACGTAAAATTACATAGATGTTGGCTATAAAAAAAAACTTTTAATTATCTTCCAAAATAAATGTCGGCCAAAAGAACAATCTAATATGGGTGAGATGTTGTAATGTTCCCACCTAACAAAATAATAAAAAATAAATAAAAAATTTAATTATCTGCCATAAAAAATGTCTGTGAGAAAAACAACACAATATAGGGGAGATGTTGTAATGTTTCTACTTAACAAAATAATAAAAAATAATAAAAATAAAAAATTGAATTATCCTCAAAAAAATGTTGGTCATGCACATGGTTTTAAAACCATGTGCAAGGCCTCTTAAAAACCCATGGTTTTATTGTACATGGTTTAGGAGGGCCTTACAAATGGTTTTAAAGCCATGTGCAAGGCCTCCTAAACAACCCATGGTTTTGTTGTACATGGTTTAGGAGGTAGTTGCAAATGGTTTTAATACCATGTGCAAGGCCTCATAAACAACCCATGATTCTAGGAGGGCCTTGCACATGGTTTTAAAACTATGTATGGGGGAGATGTTTTAATGTTTTTCCTAACAAAATAAAAAATATTATATGCAGCCATAAATAGTATTAAATATTAATAATTAAAATATTATTTGTGCACCTTAAATAAAAAAATGTGCCTTTTGGTCTGAATCACATTAAAGCTGATAGTTGAGTGCAATACTTAAGAAGAGGTCTGCACCTCCAAAGATTTGATCCCTCTCGGTGCTTGATAGAGCCTGGGATTTGGATCTATGCTGGTTTTATGACAGTTTAGTTGAAAATAATATTACGTATATCTAAATGTAGCTTATAATATGAGACATTTTCTGGACACCATTTGGTAACGTTGTTACGATACATGGAAGTCATTCGTACACGTATGCCTATGTTATTTTATTGTCAAAGAACTATTTATGATATCATAAAAGATATTAAAATTGAATAATTAATAAATTATTATTATTATGTTTGACATATATGAATGGATCAATTCTATTAATTTTAATAGGATATTGGTTAAATTTTTTGTTATTTTTAATTATAGAAATTTTATATTAAAAACAATTTTAAAAAACTATTTATTTGAATTTTTATTGTTCTAGATTTTACTTGCATCAGCCTTGGAAATCAAGTCCTCAACGTTGGTAGTGGAGCAGATGTCACAAGATCATCTTACGGTGCCCAATATCCTGTTGCGACGACTTGTTAATCACGTACGAACGAATCCATGAGATTATCACGCATCCGGTATGAACTGCAAATTCATGGTGCAAAAGGCTTCCATTCACAGTCGAGCTATAGCAAACAGACCAACTTGGGAAGATATGAGTTGCCTTTCTTTATCTGTACTGTCGGTACATGACGTTAATTCATCATTGTACTGCCTGGCCTATAAACGTAGCAACTTCAAAACGCTCACATTTATAATTATAGCTGGTAGAAGAGTGTTGGCCATGGTTGTGCAGTCCTGGAGTGGCTGTATGTGTTTTGTTTATCACTCATCTCGCTTTTGATTTTGTTTAAATATTCTAAAGGCCGAGTCTATGGAATGAGTGTTTAGTTGAATCATACACTATTTGTATTTACTTGTAAATTACCATACCTCCTTCCCCGACATGACTTCGATATATTGACTTGACCTATATTTAGTGCCATGACAATTGAGTACACAACTTAGTGAGGTGTTTTACACTATATTAATTGAAACCTCCTTTGCATCGATCTAGATTGACCTTTAACATGGTGTGGTGAAGACTACCCATCTGGTTGGCATCATACATATCCTTAGCTAACTTCTTCTTGATGTAAGGGATAAAATGGCCCTTCGCAAAATCAAGGATGATTTTGCTCTACCCGCCTTCTTGTTGTGTCTGGCCAACTCAGGTAGATTAACAACTCATGATCATGATCACCAAGTACTTGCTTGTTATTCTTTGCTTGGACGTAATATACTCAATAACCAAGATGTCTTGAGTTGATACAATAGGAAATGCTGTAAAACATAGTGGGGTGATAAAAAAACATGTAACTGGATTATGATACCATACTAAGCACAAGACTATTAGAAATTAATTGTTGACAATTATCTAGGCCAACACTAATTAATTATTGACAATTATACAGGTGTGCTGGTGGTAATGACAATAATTTATGCTCTTTGATTAGCTGATAGTTAATTAGGCTTAACGAGCATGCATTGTTCAATGAACATAGATGATGGTGATGGGTTATGTTCATGCTTGGACGTCCTGGAGCAACATCAACTGATCATGCTAACCCACCAACACCATTTTTAACTCTATTGGAGTTTAGGGCTCTGCCCAATGCTTGTTTTCATGTGAAACAACCAACAATAACAAGTGATTGACAACATAGTCTCGTCAAAATAATCCAAGAGGAACCTTTCAAATTTATATGCTTTTGCTCACTTACAGGATGTGCACATAGTTGGCTCCCCTAGTATATTGGAGAGGAATAATTCAATTTTAATAAATATTTGTAATTATTATATTTATTTTTATAGTTTTTATAAATTTGTGTTGATGATGGTTATCTATATCATTAAAAAAATCCATACACCAATTCACGATCATTCAATATTTAGTTATATTATAATTTAATAATTAAATTATTATTATAGACTATCATATGAATAACATTGAAAATTTAAAATGCCAACACAATATAAAGTTAATTTAATTTTGATTCAATCCAATATATCATGGTATAAATATCCCAAAAATAAATTGTGGTTGTGACTTTCAGTGCCAAGATAAAAAAACAATTCGTTTAATACAATGGAAAAATTACATACACAATGAATAATGTAGATACAAAATAGACGTCTACAACTTTATATGGCTTTCGTATCATTGAATGATATGAGTAATAAGCAGGTAAATAAAGAGATTACAAATTGGCGAGGGTCTCATTTCTCATTATTTTCATATAGTTGCAAGTCAACATTGGTTCTTATTCCTTAAACACTAATCTTGTATTTAAGCTTAATTCTCTCAAGCAAACAACATTAAATGATATGAAAAATAATAGATTGATGAATAAAGATATTGCAAATTTGTGATGCCCTTGTTTCTTAGTGTTTTCATTCGGTCATAAGCCACTATTTGGTATCGATGATCTAGTATGTAATCTTGAATTTAAGATTTATTGTCTCAATCAAATAATAAATTGTCAAGATTTACTTTCTTAGATTAAATAACAAAGCATTGTATATTTTAAGGTAGATGCTATTTATTTTCTTCATAATCTTTTAGATTTTTATTTTTATTTTTTTTTGTTAGTTGACATGTTTTTTTCCATGTTTGATACTTTTATGGCAAAAGGGTAATTAAATAGTTTAGATCTTGTTTTCTTGTCTGGGAAAGAATATATTTGTATGAAAATTGCTTTTGATTTAATTAGATACACATATCATATAATAATTATTTATGTAAGTCTTCGAAGAATATGGTTTAATAAATTGTTTTTAAAAGAAGAAAAAATTTGTGTTCTATATCAAATTATGGTAGCATTTTAAGTTTCATTATTTTATTTATGGTTAAAAACTTGGGGTTGGATCGTTGTGGAATTTCGTGGAAAATTTTCCTTTTTTTTGTTACAATTTTGTGGCAAAAGTGTCATATTTTTATAGCTTTTATTGCGCCGAGAGGCACTCTACAACCCAGTATGGGGGAGATCTTGTAACGTTACGTAACGTTACATAAAGTTACGTACATGTTGGCCATAAAAAAATAAAAAAAAATAATTATCTTTCAAAATAAATGTCGGCCACAAAAACAACCTATTTATTTTTAATTATTTCAATCAGAAAAGAAAGTTTAATCACCACAATGAGAAAAAAACCACCTTTCAAATAAGCATTCCACCATTGGAAATCCAATCGTTTTTACAACCAATGCCCTAGTTACCAGCCCTTTGTCATTGTCATTTTTGTATATGTACCAGTATAGTCATATTTTATCCAATACATCAAAAGCTAAACAATCTAAATCATCAACAACAAGCAACTAAAAATAGTTTGAATGCTCATCTGAGATTCCATTGTTTCTTCACTGGCCATAATTAATCACCACTAGATCCTGCGTCTGCTTTGAAGAAAAAACAACAGTTGAATATCTAAAAAGGCAATTGTACAGTTCTAAACTCTCCCAGAATATGAAAAGCAATAGAAACAAAACATCTCCTTCATACGTGGTTAGTAAACACCGATGATATTTGCATGTATACTGTGCGATGGAGGCACTACTTATAACAATCAATTTAATGAAGAAGCTGAATATAACATTGAATTCAGATTGAATTTTATCTACCGTGAACAAGCTGTAATATCTCAAAACATCTTATCAATAATCAAAACCATTTTATCACAATAAAACAAAGAGTCAAAACATCTCTCACCAACCTAATAAGTTAATCAATTCTAAAGAATGATGTCCACAACAAATAAACGGAAGAGACTGATGTTTTTGGTTATAAATGGTTTTTCTACATAAATACCATATCTTTTTAGACTTTCTTCAATCAGAACTTGTTGCAATTACCCCATAGAGTCAAAAGGCTGTGAACATCAGCATACGAATGTCAGTAATTAAAGATTTGAAAATGACTACAATTAAATTGTATTTTAAGATTTTAAGTAAAAGTGGTCAAAGTCTTTAAAAAAGGATTTATTTTTTGATGTCTAGTCTCATGAATTAACAACCTTGAAGCTGCACGACTCAATCTGTTGACCTGTCAACTTATTGGATTAAAATTTTGGCAGAAACCATGTAACAATAATAAAGCAAAACACTTCTTTTCAAATAGTTTGATAGGGATACAAGGAATACAAATTTCTACATTTTGAACAATTTATTAGTACTTTTACAATTCTGATATGACAATTTGGTGAATTTATAAAACATGAATTATCTTTAGAAAATTTGTAATTTGTAATTTTTATTCGTTACCATATTCATTGGTCAATCTCATACAACTCCTCGGTTCTGGTATTACTAAGTGAAATTTCACATAAAAATGTAACTTAAAATTTTAAAATTTAAAATTTAAATTAATATTTAATTTATTTAAAAAAAGAATTTAACAAATAATATATTAATACATTATTTTTTAAATAACATTTTCTAATAACATTAACATTATATTTAATTTATAATAATTATAAATTTATTAAAAAAATAATGATATACATTTTTACTCTCCGAAATAATAAAAATAACACATAAATCATAAAAAGTTAAATGTTACATTATAATTAATCCTATATTTTTAAGGAGAAATACAAAAATATTCCAATTATAATATTGTTATGTAGTACTTTTAAGTGTATTGCTAATTTGATTTTTACATATTTATTATAAATTTATATTTTATTTTTAAATATCATCATATTTTAAGTATTTTAATATGACCTTATAATAGTATTATTAACAACATAATAAAAAATAAAAATTTGAATTATCCGCAAAAGATGTTGGTCATGCACATTATTTTAAAACCATGTGCGAGGACTCCTAAACAACCCATGGTTTAGAAGGGCCCTGCAAATGGTTTTAAAACCATGTCCAAGGCCTCCTAAACAACCCATGGTTTTATTGTACATGGTTTAGGTGGTCATTGCAAATGGTTTTAAGACCATGTGCAAGGCCTCTTAAATAACCCATTGTTTTAGGAGGGCCTTGCACATGGTTTTAAAACCATGTATGGAGGAGATGTTGTAATGTTCTTTCCTAACAAAATAAAAAATAATATATGTAGGCCATAAATAGTATTAAATAGTAATAATAAAAATATTATATTTCGACCTTAAATAAAAAGATGTTTGTTTTGGTCTGAATCACACCAAAGCTGATAGTTGAGTGCAATACTTAAGAAGAGGTTTGCACCTTCAAAGATTTGATCCCTTAGTTGAGTGAAATGCTTAAGAGTGCAATACTTAAGAAGATGTTTGCACCTCCAAAGCTTTGATCCCTCTCGGCGCTTCATAGAGCCTAGGATTTGGATTTAAGCTGGTCTTATAGCAATAGTTTTTTGCGTCGAGAGGTGCTCCACAGTCCAGTATGGGGGAGATCTTGTAACGTTATGTAATGTTACTCATGTAAATGTTGGCAATAAAAAATAAAATTTTTAATTATCCTCCAAAATAAATGTCGGCCACAAAAAAACCTAATATGGGGTAGATGTTGTAATGTTCCTACCTAACAAAACAATAACAAATAAAAATTTAGTTATCGGCAAAAAAAAATGTCACTTAGAAAAACAACACAAAATGGGGGAGATGTTGTAATGTTCCTACTTAACAAAATAATAAATAATAAAAAATAAAAAATTGAATTATGCACAAAAAGAATGTTGGCCGTGCACATGGTTTTAAAACCATGTGCAAGGCCTCCTAAACAACCCATGGTTTTATTGTACATGGTTTAGGAGGGCCTTGCAAATGGTTTTAAAACCATGTGCAAGGCCTCCTAAACAACCCATGGTTTTATTGTACATGGTTTATGAGATCGTTGCAAATGGCTTTAAGACCATGTGCAAGGCATCCTAAACAACCCAAGGTTTTAGGAGGGCCTTGCACATGGTTTTAAAACCATGTATGGGGGAGATGTTGCAATGTTCTTTCCTATCAAAATAGAAAATAATAAAAAATATTATATGTCAGCCATAAATAGTATTAAATATTAGTGACAAAAATATTATATGTCCACCTTAAATAAAAAGATGTGTCTTTTGGTTTGAATCACACCAAAGCTGATAGTTGAGTGCAATACTTAAGATAATTGAGTGCAATACTTAAGAAGAGGTTTGCACCTCCAAAGATTTGATTCTTCTTGGGCTTGACAGAGCCTAAGATTTGCATATATACTAGTAGTAATTATAATTATATTGCCACTTCATAACTTTTGTTATATTAAATTAACCATAAAATATATTAAAATTAAATAAATAATAAATTATTATTATTAGATTAGATTAACTATTTAAGTTTGTTATAAAGTACAATGATTTTTGCTTATTTCATTTTGCTTTGTATATTAAGGCTTCAAAGTTGAAAGTTACAATAGATTGGGTTGTTCGAAAGACACTCTTCAAGTCACTTGTTTGAATTATTAAAAACACTTATAATATTATTATACCTGCCTCAGCAGGTATATTGTAATCGATTGCAAGTCAAACTCTTTTGACTTTGTATTAGTTGCTCTTTATCAAAAAAATTAAAATCTGTTTTGTAAAGTATAACTTAGGGATTTGTAAAATATTTTTTTTAATTTTGTTAAAAAACTATTTTGTAAACAACTTATTGGTGGATAGAAGATGATGTAAACTTTGGAATTTGGTATCTGGATTTGAGTTGACATGTGGCAACATGACATCATAATAATAAAATTAAAAAAATAAAAATTATATCCCATTGCCATTTGTTATAGCAAGTGGTACCATCGGAGCCAGCTGTTCTGGTTTTTTTCAGACCTCGGGCCATGAGACAAGGGTGCATTAGCTTGGCAATGTCATCCACAACAACTAAATCAGAGTCGAGGTAAATGATTCTCCCGAGTCAAAGTGATATTATATGAAGCGCAAGTATGGAAAAGTCGCCTGAAGCGTAACCTTGAGATCACGTTGGCGCTCGGACACCATGAAATGGAAGACTACATTCTCGGGACAAGCAGCATGTTGGAGAATTGATAGAATTCCGGTGACCAATCCTCTCAGATAAGCAGCTTCCAACGTCATGGCTATATGTACGACCGTGCTATCACATAGCTCTGTATCATCATCTTCTTCTTCTTGAAGTTGAGAATAGCCTGATCTCCATGACGAAGGTGCCGAGATGATGCATTCTTTACCATTTCGAAACGTCGGAGCTTCTTGGAAAACCGGCAGGGTCGACGATCGGCATGGTATATGCAGCCGGTCTAGCAGAACGCTGGGAAGCTTGGCGAAATGAACAACTCATTCTCACTATGGAATGGCTTCCTCCGGGCCTTGGTCTCTTCCAGCCTGTAGCATCATTGGACGTGGACCTTGTGTTTCTCCTTGCCAGAACAAGCAACGTCAGTCTTTGTGATTCTCACCACTGCCATTGAATGGCCACATTGGAGGCGCACGAAGCTGTCAACGCTCATCCTCTCCTTGCTCCCGAGGATGCTAAGGATTTCCGGCTGTCCGCTGCTCTTCTTTTTCGACAATGTGGAAGCTTCGAAGACGGCCTTTCTTTGTCCTTTTCCTTCACTCTTCACTTCAACTTCGCCAGCGTGCGCTTGGTTTTGGTCAAGCTCTTGTTTAGTGTTCAATGCCACCGATTCTACATCTCGATTCTCTTTTGCCATTCCTTACAATGTGATCTTCCTGAGCATCACAATATTGTTAGTATTACAAATTCCTCCTGTCCTTCTCAGTAACAACACACTGTCATTAGACAAAGTGCATACTGTTGATTTTGCAAAGGCGTTCTGTCATCAGATATTTATTGGTATTGTTGATATTGGTTTGTAATGCGATCGTATATGATGCAAATATAGTATTACAAATTCCTCTTGTCCTTCTCGGGAAAAGCACAATCATTAGACAAAGTCATACCGTTGGTTTTGAAAAGTCGTTTTGTC